>JASDQU010790040.1:33467-54300 GCA_032191745.1 Picea mariana | reverse complement strand
TTTGAATCATCTTGTACTTAAACATTTAAGTGGGGTAAAAGGAGGTTTCCCCCTCGAAGAGGCTTATTATCTGAAATTATCTCTTTTTCAAGGCGTTGAGTACTTTTCCTGAGGTTTTTCTATGCTATATTGATGTTTGGTTCTTAACATGTCTCATTTCCGTCAGTGGAAATCCAACGATAAAGTCCATCAAAATGACCTCCCATTTTGATTCCTCAATAACGTGTGGTTGTACAACAATCCTGCTGGATGTTTATGTTCATCCTTCACTTGCTGACATTCTAGACATCTCACCATGTAAGTAACTATGTCTGCTTCATTCTCTCCCAGAAGAATAAAGTCTTGAAGTCTTCCTTTATCATCGCAACTCTGAGATGAGCCATGTACATTTCTCGATGTGCTTCACTCACGATCAAAATTATTAATTTGTCATTAGGCGATACGTAAATTCTTTCATTAAATCTCAACAATTCATCAATGTCTAAGGAATAATCTTGAAACGTCAGTACCATCATGGTATTTCATCCAATATTATTCTTAACTTATTTATACAATTCATCATCTATCTGTAAACTTAGAATCTTTTCTCAAAGATTTGTCTTAAGAGGTATTATCGATAATATGCATGGTCTCTGACTCAATGCATCTGCCACTCTGTTCACCATTCATTTAATGTAAGTAATCTCAAAGTCATATTCGCTAAGTAATTTTGACCAATGCCTTTGTCATGTGTTCAAGTCACTCTATGTAAATATATGTTGCAATCCAAAGTGACCTATATTTAATTCAAATTTCCGTCCAATCAGATAATGTCTCCAAATTCTCAAGGAATATACAATTGCTAATAAATCCATGTCATGTTTTGAGTAGTTCTCTTCATTCGTTCTCAATTTCCTTGAAATATAAGTGATCACTTGACCATCTTGCATCAAAACTCCACCTAAACCTTCCTTGGATGCATCCGTGCATACATAGAATTCCTTGTCCATGTCGGGGATTTTCATTATTGGTGTTTTAGTTAAAAAATCATTAAGCTTTCAAAATGATTCTACACATTTCTCTGTTCAAACAAACTTCTTGTTTTTCTTTTGCAATTCTATGATCAGATTTGTTATATTCGAAAAACCTTTGACAAATTGTAGGTAATATCTTGCTAAACCCATAAAGTTGCATACTTATTGTATGTTTTTCGGTGTTGGCCATTCCATAATAGCCTCAAATTTTTCTAGATCCACAACAATACCTTCACCATATATGATATGTCTCAAGTAATGAAATCATTGATTAGTAAAAAGAACATTTTGATAGTTTCTCGTACAATTTTTTTTCTCGTAGACACTTTAGGACCAATCTTAAATGTTCATCATGCTCTTCTTTTGTCTGAGAATAAATTAATATATCATCAAAAAATACTTGAACAAAATTATCCAAGTATTCAAGAAACACCCCTTTCATCAAACTCATGAATACCCGCGAGGCATTTGTCAATCCGAATGGTAAAACTATGAACTCATAATGTCCAAATCTTGTCTTAAATGCAGTTTTAGGAATATCTTCCTTTTGATCTGTAACTGGTGATATCTCGATGTCAAGTAAATCTTTGAAAACATTGTCACTCATTTCATCTGATCAAAGAAATCATCTATTCTTGGCAACATATATTGGTTCTTTATCGTTGCTTTGTTCAATTGAAGATAGTGAATAAAAAGTCTCCATTATCCATCCTTCTTTCTCACAAAAATAACTAGAGAACCCCAAGGTGAAACACTTAGACGTATAAGTCCCAAGTCCAACAATTCCTTCAATTGCATTTTCCACTATTGTAATTCAGGCATTGACATCTGATATGGTGTTCTCTTTATCGGTTTAGTTCTATTCTTCAAGTCTATTGTAAACTCTAACTCACTTTCTGGCGGTAAACATAGTAACTCTTCTGGAAACACATCTACAAACTCTTGCACTACAGGAAGGTTTTATAATCCTTTCACCTCACCCTTTTCGTTTAGCACAATGATTGCATAATGTTTTCTTCCTTTGCACATACTCTTTTGTAGTTGTACGGAAGACATAAATCTCAACGAATCCCCCTGGTTCTTTCCTACAATCACTCTACTCTATCCCAAATCGTCTATCAGACTTAACCGTTTCATATTACATATAAGTATCGCATCATGTGATTCCAACCAATCCATACCAATCACTATGTCATAAGGTCCTAAGATCGTGAAATATAGATTGGCCTTTGTTACAAAATCTCCTAGGTTAATGCTAGAGTTCGTAACCTTTCCTCCAACCTTATGTTTCTCACCTAATGTCATTTCTACATATATGAACTTGTCTTGCTTGACTACCTTTACCTTAAATATCTTTATCATTGCACTAGATATAAATCTCTCTGTATCACCTGGATCTATCAATATACTAAAATTTTGGTCAACAATTGTACCTGACATCTTGAGCACAGTGGACTGGTGCTCGGCTTGGTGGTTTTTCACCACTGCATGTATCCTATGGGCCTTTCCCAAATCTCCAGTTGTACTAGGAACTTATGATCCAGCCACTTTGGCCTTCTCAATTGGACAATATTGCTTATAATTTGGCTCTCCACATGTCCAACATTCAGTCTTCGGTTGAGTTCTCCTAGTCCCGAAAGTAGAAGTTGTTGGCCTAACCGTCTATGATCCTGGTCTATTATGCCGAAGAGGCCTTGATTGTTGTTGTTGCTGCGGACGACATTGTTGTTGCTGTTGTGGTCCTATGTAAGGGTTCCTCTATTGAGGACTCTGTCATCGTGGTGTCGTGAACATAGGTACTATGGACTTATCTTGATTCCCTGAAGTTTGTCTGGGTGGTGTCTGATGTTGTTGTGCTCCTGATGTTGTTTGTCGAGTCGGTCTCGAAGGATTCCTTCCCTGACCCCCATTGTTGAACTCTTCCTAAGCTATAAGGGCCTTTTGAATTGCGTCGTGCAACATTTGAGGCGTTAGGATCCTCACCTTCACAATAATGTTGAAGTTAAGGCCAAACACAAACTTGTTGACCTTTAAATTATCCATGTTAAGATGTGGAGCATACCTAAGTAGTTTCATGGACCTTGCCTCATACTGTGGCACCGTATGACTACCTTATTGTTCGAAAACATAGGTATTCCAACAAAGGACGAACACCTTCAGTAACCACTCACACAACCAAATCAAATATCAACACACTGATGTTTTGACATGGTAAAACCCCTATAGGGAAACATCGATGGCCCCAACCAACGCAACAACTTGGAGCAGTTTATTAATGCAAAGGAAAAATATTACAGAGAGATTTTACAAGAGAGTTTCTCACAATCGATCATCAACAAATGACCCTCCATGCTCCTTCAATAGATATCATGGACCAATCAGGTGTTAATCCATATATCAATGGACGTTAAGATCGAGGAGAATATGAACTGTCAGATCACTCTATGTTGAGAACATATCATGATCATCATATTTCCTAACTACAAATGTATACCAATGCATACTAATGAAACACACTAAGAAACAAACTTTTACCTAACGACACATTAGACCAATTAGATATTTTCTTTTTTTTATCTCTGGCGGAATCAACAACTAGTTGGGCACGTGCTCGCGTTACACGTGGTTGTATTATCAAACTTCTACCACTATAAACTCTATGTGTGCCCACAATGCCCCTTACGCGACACAGATTGTAAGTCGGGGGGAGTTGAACTCGAAACCTCATGGAACTTCATTTTCATGGCACCTTCCAATTGAGTTGCCCCCTGGGGGGTTAGACCAAGTACATATTAGCTAACTCCTAAGTGTCTAAATATCTTAACATCCCCCCTTAAGAACAACTTGGGACAGGATTGAAGGATTTACAATAGTGAAACAATAGGAGAAGGAAGGAGGCATTAGAGCCTACCCCCCCTTAATGGAAACTTCCTGAAATCCTAACAGGTATTCCATGTTCAACAACACAGGTATTCCAACAGTGGGGGAACACCATCAGTAACCACTCACACAACCAAATAAAATATCAACACATTGATATTTTGATGTGGTAAAAACCCTACGGGGAAACATCCATGGCCCCATCCAAGGCGACCACTCGGAGTAGTTTCTTATTACAAAAGAAAAATATTAAAAGTATATTTTACAAGAGAGTTTCTCACAATCGATCATCGACAAATGAACCTCCATTCTCTTTAAATAGAGATCATGGACCAATCGGTTGTTAAGCCACAAATCAATGGCCATTAGGATTGAGGAGAATATGAATTGTCAAATCACTCTATGTTGAGAACATATCATGAATTTCGGATTTCCTAACTACAAATGCATAGTAATGCATACTAAAGAAACACATTTTTACCTAATGACACATTAGATCAAATAGATCTTAGTCAACCCTTAAGTGTCTAAATATCCTAACAGACATAAGATGTTGAACTCATTAAGTTGGTACTCAATGAATTCCTCGCACAAGTACCTCTCCCGGAAACGTTCCTTGAACAACTCCCATGACATGTTTTCGACGGCCATGTTTAGTTGAGGGAGCAATGTCTTCCACCATAGAAGAGAACTCTGCTTTAGATGAAAGACCTCCATGCATACTTTCATGTTGGAGATGTAATCATGAGGTGCGAAGCACATTACCATATTCTCCAACCGTGCCTCTGCGACTAAGTTGTCCATGGCACCCAGGAACTCGAGAAACTTCACATTCTCAAGTTCTTTGTGTATACTACTATTACCATCTAGTGTCTGTTGTGAACCCTCATTGGGCATCGACGCTATTCCATCATCTCAATCCAGGTAGTTGATCAATGCCTTGGACATCCTCTGGAAATATCTCATCATACCTACCACATTTTCCACAACAACCTACTCCTGCTCAGTGGTATGTTCTTCTCCCTGGTGGTCAGACCCTTCTAGTGTGGATATTATTGGAGGCGTCACACCTATAACTCCAATACCACATCATCTACTTCCCTTCCATCCTCTAACCATTATTACCTGCATGTACAATTTCAAAATTTTAATTAGCAATATAATTTAATCATTCATCTAACACAATGGAATGTGTAATGGCCCAATGTCCCAGGGTTGAACCTGCTCTCATACCATATGTAACAACCATTCGATAATCAACTAAAGGCACAAAGATAAGATGTATGCACATTTACTGATAATCAACAGTGTGTATATATATATATATATATATATATATATATATATATATAACATTTTTCCTATCATAACATTTATTACTTAACTATCATGTAGACTAATTTATAATATTAACTTCTCACAAAATATAAGGTTTTATTAGTCAATACAAATTAATAGTTGTTTGCTATTATCATCACTTTTAAAAAACTTACTTAAGATCTCTAAGAATATAGTTATTAAATATATCTAAAAAAAAATGAAAATTCAATTCTATAATCATTTTACCTCTTCTAAACTCTTGATAATTTAAGTATGTTCTAACATATTATTTATATCCTAAATCCTAAGATCACATAAATATATCTAATCAGTCTTATACTTTCCATTGTATCCATTCTATTCTTCGAGTTCATATTATTGGTAACCCATATCCTAAGATTATTGAGTCACAATATCCTTGGAATCCTTTTACCAAAATTATCTATAATGATGAAGAAATGATTATTGTCTTCCACTATCAATGCACTTTAGGATCATCTATCTATTTATGGGACTTGATTGCGAGCTTGAGGTTTATTGTAACTACTTTCCAAACCTCTAAGAGCAATTTAATTTCTATTCTCAAATAATAAATGATTAATTTATGTTATGTGCTATGTATTTATAAAATGTTATAAAAGGATTAGAGACCTCTTAAGGTAAGAGTATAGTTCATATTCTTACTTAACGAATTGATAAAATATTCAATTAGTCATAATCTTCATTTGAATTAACAAAATTATTACATAAATTGTATCCTCGTAAAGAATATACTAAACACTTAGTGTGAATAAAAAGTAGACTAGAAATGGTTTTTAATAAAAGAAAGAATTAAATGAATTTCTAATATTTAGTTCATAGATTGAAAAGGTAAAACAATTTCCAATTCGTGAATAGGCATTCATAAAGTCACATAACAATTTTCAAATATAAAATTAAATTCGTGCATAAATCAAGTGTTGACTAAAGCAATTTTCATTTCAGCTTACTTCAAGGAGGTTTTCGTGCGCCAACTACCAACCTAAATTGAAGGGAATGCAGGTGTATTCACATAATTAGGAACCATGAAATGCATTAGTTTATTTACTATTTCGCAATGTCCGACGAGTTTTTCAAGGTAAATCTCTTTTTTTTATTTTATTAGCACAGCAGTAAAGTGGTTGATGTTGAGGTTGGTAATTTTAAAGGTTAATCAGTTAAACATGATAATCATAAGGTGGTACAGTAATTTTTTAATATGATTAGGTAAATGTTAAAAAGTAAACAGGTTGATGTATTAAAAAATACAAGGAAGTTATGAAGAGTAAATCACATTCATTGATTTGAGAGTACGACTAAGAATATTCCAGTATTTTCAATTGTTAGCCATCATATTAGAATTTTAAATTAAAAAGTGATTAATTATGCCATCTCCAATAGATATATGTCTTTCTATGTAACCAGCATTATGAAAGGTAACACTAAATAACTGTTTGGCGACAAAACCCTAGCGGAGAATATGAACTTAGATTAATCGAATGTATAGTAGACATCCGATCAAGAGGTAAGAAATTAATAAGCACTCAATTTGATCATCCCCATCTGTCAGGAGACTACAATTAACATAACTATCAGGAGACAACGTACGTTTAAAGATGATCAGTAAACAGATAAACCTGGTAAAGTTAAGCTTAATGAAGTAAGATAAAAGCGGTACAAAGATTTCAACTGATGGTTCATGATCTTATCATTATTCACTAGGAAACAAGATTCCCATGAACACGTTCGGTGGTGGCATACTAACTATTCCACAGACCCGGTGTAGAAAACACAACTCTCATCCAGAAGTTCTGAATGATCTTACTATCCAAGGTTATAATAAGCATGGGAAAAGGACCTCCTCTAACTCAGCACCCAAGTTGAGAGAGTAGATTATTGTTCTCCGAACAATCCAAAACTTTATATCAGTAAACCAAGGATAAACTGATTACGCAGGTGGTCTAGATACTGATCTAAGTTGCGTACACAATAATTCACTTATTAAAATCTGGACAATTTTCGGATGTGAGATTACCCTAAGTTAAAGGTTTACAAGCCAAAGCCTACAGGTGCGACACCATTCGAACCAGAATTCGGTTTCAAAAGTTTTGAGAGTATGATCAAGTTCTTTATGCACAGAGACAGTTTGTCCTACTTTTAAAGTCCAAAAATTCTCCATAATAAAATGTTCATAATTCATTGAACTGAGGAAATTTTCCAATTTTGCAAGATAAAAAACAAACGATTATATTAATATAATATTTGGAACAGAAACAACTATATACAATTCCTTCACAGCAAAGGGATCATTACTAAACTAGAAATTAGCGTTGTTTTATCAATTACCAGATAACTATAGAAGGGCGCGTGAATCTAATTACCAGCAATAGACAAAAATTTTAGGAAGTTCGATATTCATTCACAAAGAATACAAACACAAAGCTTTACCGGCTGAGTTTAAACGTAACATTTTTTTTTATCAACATATGATAACAATGTAAATCTACAGAATATTTTATATCTAACGAATTCCAAAGCAATCTAGATTGATTTAATTATAATCAATAACGATAGCTCGGATTCATTCGTCTTGCATCCGCCATCAAAACTACTAATAAATACTGTAAAATATAACAAGAAGACTTAATAACAAACGCATACTAAATAAATACTGTAAAATATAACTAGAAGACTTAATAACAAACGAATACTAAAGTCCTGTCGACTCATATTAATCCCCTATTCTATAAAATAAATTGACAAATTCGAAATTCCATTATTGTTAAAAGTGCTATGTAATATTCCATTAATTATATGCACAAGTATTAAACTCCATACAACGCATAAATCATCCATTATTAGGCAATCAGTTTCATGTTAAATCAACGTAATAACAACAACCATTTTACACAAGAAATCAACAATTTTGTATATTCTTTTAACTGAATTGTTCTACATTCACCGATAATTGACAACAATTCATTCTTTACACAAAAGTAAACTATAAATAAAATATGGTAACCCAAGTAGATGGTGTATGAAGATGATCCTTGATTTGGAGTCTTTCACAATCCTTTTCTCCACTTTCCAATCCTTAGTGGTGACGCTAAGGGTACTCTTATTCCCACTTAGCCCACCGAGCTCTAAATGGGACATAGACACATAAAACCAACAAATAATAGCTCCAAGGATTGCCTCGCAAGATAGAGCTTCCACTCTTTCTACAAGCTTGGTATCCCAACTCTCACATGTAAAACTGAGCCAAAACCATTTTGGAACCATAATCTTACCAAGAATAAGTGTGATCCATCTCCCTTCTACCGCATTTGTTTTATAGAAAAATCCCCAAAGACGAGGGGTGATTTTAAGGATGGAAATTTATTTTAAAATGTAGAAACCTTGGCGAATCTTATTAATCCTTCATATGCCAACTATAAATGATTCGCGATATTTTTGTATAAATATCAAATTTCTAAGGATTTTATATAGTTTTTATAAAATTTTGGCGATTTTTAAGGTAAAATAATTTTATCCTATAGAATTTGGGTGAATCATTTTTAAAATAGCGAATCTGAGTTTTGGAAAAGCCATGGAAAATGAGCCCATGAGCGAAATTTAGCCCCTAAAATCATCCGTGCGACAATGACACATGTCCTCATGCACAATTAATTATTTTTTTAATTAATTTAATTAGTATTATTCACCCACACACTTGTCACACTCTCCCTAAATTGCACAAGTAATTACCATTTTTATTTACTTAAAAATCCAATTTCTATGACATTCCCCAATGTGTTCCTATTTTTTCTATTAGTTGTCCCTTTGTTCCCCAAATTTTCATTTAATGAGTGTCTCCTAACTAAATCTTAGTTAGGGTTGGATTAGGAGTCTTCTTCTAGTTAGACTAGTGGTAGGTTGACTCAAGATTCTATTCCATGAATACTCCTATTCTCTCATATTATTATTTCTTCTATTTTAAAAATCCATTTTAATAATTTCATGCACACATGTGCATTTTTCCAACCTTTAAATTTTATTCCTCTTTTTCCTAGAGTTTAATTATATTATCAAATTGTTTAACTTATGTCATAATTCATTTACTCCTTTATTTAAATTTATAATTAGACTAATGCTTAGACTTTTGTTGGGATTTATAATTAATAATTTACTGTTTGATTAATTATTTTATTCCAACAAGGTCTAATCAATTCAATGTTTTCTATGCCACCTAGATTTATTCACTCAAATTTTAATTACGTGATGCCCCATTCAAGACGCAACTTCGTGCTCCAAGGGTTCCACTCATCTTTAACTGGTTTTAGAATTTTTTCCAACTCTTTGGAGTCAACACTCCACTCGGTCGACCTTGTGAGAGACTAAAGGCTTCTAAGGAATAAGCACTCCACCCTATTGCATGCCCCTTAAAATATTCACGAGGGACTATCTCAGTCTTACCTCACAACATTATGGACCTCTTGAACTAGGAAATCAATAACCTACAGTTCAAACCATGATAGGAATTCTAGTAGGCTATGATAAGGAAATTGTCACACCTCTCTCTCAATGTCGGGTTTCTCTGCATGGCCCCTCTACTCCTTATGTGAGTCGAATTAGCAAGCATTGTCAAGCCTACATCCACTAATAAAACCCATGTCAATAATCCATATATATAAATCATATTGTAATCAATCATATGTCACAAGTGCAAAAATGAAACACTCAATCAAAATAAAATTCACTCCCTGAATCAATCCAGAGTCCAAGGTAGTCCCTTGATGTCATCAACATCCATAACCTGTCACGTGTCCTACACACTCAAGAAAACTTGTCAACAACATTTTCCAATATATATACATCAAATAATAATAAGTCACAACACATCATCATCATCATGTATAATCCATAATCGAAACGAAATCACAATGTACCATAATCAGATCATTTTCACACAAGTATCCTCAAACAATAACTCAATAAAAGTGTTCTCAGTAGAGTGGGATGCTACAAGTTGGCTCACAACAATAGAGGTCCTTCAAGAATTAATTGAAATTTGTAAAATAATAGAAGGAAAAATAAGTGATTATTTCCTAAATTCACTTGATATAGTTAAAGAATTTGAGGGCCCACCATTTATTAGAGAATACACATTGTTAACTAATGAACAACTAGAGTCTGAGCTAAACATACTTAAGATTTCATGGCGTAGTGAGTTTAACAATCTCGCTATAGAAGAGGAATTTAAATGATGGTTCGTTGATTTTGTCAATGATAATGAATATCATTTCACATTGTTAACACGAGATTTGTACTTGTGCAAATCCCAACATAAGATCCCCAAATCTTGTGTAATTATGAAAGAATTTAACACTGTCACCTAAGTAGATACTTCCCTCGTCTTAGTGATGGAAGAGGTCCACCACAAGGAAGGATTGTCTGGTGACCCCAAGGGATCAAATATAAATTTTAGTGGCCAAGCCTATTTCCCCCTATCTTGATCCTCGAATGGTTGGTCTAGGTTAGGGAAATGGAAGAGGTTTAAAGATGATTTGGTACTTGCATGGAACATAAATACTTTCCAGCATGTATATAACAACTTCCAAGCTAAAGTTTGAAATAATGACCTCTTTTAGACACTAGACAAGTTAGATTTCTATGGCTATTGAAAATTGTAGTAGTAAACCAATCTTATAACAACAATAATTAATTTGTAACATCAATAATAATAGGTGCTCAGAAATACCACGATGGATCATGAAAATTAAGCATACATCCAATAAAATGTTATCCAATTGTTAGAGGTAATTTCTGAGGGAGTTATGCCACCTTTATATGAGTGTACACAATAAAATGATGTTTTTATAGATGATTGTAGAAAACTTTTATAACAATAACAAAAAATTTAGTGAGTTTTCTAGGGTTAGAGTTAGTTTAGCTAGTAGAATGCTTAAGAGTTTTGAGAGAGATTTTCATCAATGAATTCACCTACTTTGATATTAGTCTCTTTATAGAGTTATGGAGTCTTCTATTGTAACCAAACTTGAAGGTTGATCTACTTGAAACCAAGGTGTAGGATATAAACTCTATGGTGAAAGCACATTTGGGCCTTTGGATTTAGATATTTAGGAGAAGGATGTCTAGGGTGAAAGTACATTTGGGCCCTAGAAATCATTTCTCCTTTCTTGTAGCTTCAACTACGTCAAAGATCAATTATCTAGATACAAAATCCTAAAGTGCTATCACTTTAGGGATTTATGGTTTTAACACTAGCAATGACAATTAACCAATTTTAGACAAATATAACCTTGTGATATAGGAAGAAGCACTTACATTCCTCTCTTAAGGTTCCAATAAACAAGACTTCTTACAACAAAATAACAATTTCTCCATGAACATCAAGAACATAAAAAATAATTGTAAAAATTTATTTACTTCATCCAAGACACCAAGAGAATGAAACCCTGATTCTAGAAATAGCCATCCAAAATCAGCAAACCATCCATAAAATATCCTTTCCAAGGCAAGTGCATGAGAGATAAAGAGGAAATAACCCTTAAGGGATAAAAATTTTAGAAGTAGTTCCTCACAAAGGTGAGGAATGATTATCCAAAAATGAAAGTGAGACTTTCCTTCTTATATGAGGCCTAGTGTCTCACTTTTTTCCACATAACATAACATATATTCAAAATATGTGGGACCGACCTCTCATTTAACCTTTACAAAGTGTAATAAATGCAAAATACATCAAAATATCCCACACGCGTGAGACTTCAAGGTATCTATGGCAAGAAGGAGGCCTCCAAAGGCCATGTGGCATCAATCTATAGCAAGGTGGGAGGAAGTGATGTCTCTCCTCACATAAAATCATGTCATTTATCATTAGTACCCCATCTGTACATCAAACCCTAGCTATTTAATAGCCTAGAAGATGGCATCATTAACATAATAGGTTTAATGTCTAGGTTCAAGGCACTGTTTCAAAGCCCTAGGAAGATCCATATTGTTTTTTATTTTTTGTTGCTGCAACGTCCTTGATCCTGGTGAAAAATAAGTCCTGGGGTACTTTACCTAGTTCATGGGGATTCTATCCCATCTGTGTAGCATCATGATTGAATATTCTCCTACCAATACCATGTGTCTATCATTCAGGGTTCTGAGGATGTGAGATCCAATGTTTGAGGATGGTGAGTCACTGGGTGACCCACTTCTCTCCATCACACGTTCCAAGGTACTACAAATAAAGGCACAATGCCCTACGTACAAGCTCAAGATGTCCCTAAAAGAACCATGCCAATTACATCCAAGGAAAACCAAATCATGAAACATTGTTATCAAAGGTTTATAAGAAACATTATTCCGTAAATCATGCAAAGTAAGTTGTATCTTTAGATATAATCCATGTAAGACAATTCACCTCAATATCCCCTTTAAGCATCACACTAGCCCAATACCCCATGTGAGTTTTCAAGTTTAAGTATGGGATGGCCTTCATCCAACCCTATTAGGTGTGCCACCTAGACAAGAAATAAAATAATCTAGGTAGAGGTATAGGTCCTGAGAGTGACAAGGAAACTAAAAATCCTTCAAGAGTAAGTGTGATAATGATATGGTTTTAGGGATTACTTCAAGGCTCATGGCATCATTAAATCCATTTCTATGAGCACTTTCGTGGAGGGTGCACTTTCTCTTGAGTTACTCCATATTTACACACTATTTTTTCCAAACCCCTTTATCAACCATATTTCTGGTCTCCTTTATAATATTTACAAGTACCCTTTTATAATGTTTCAAGCTTTAGCATTGCTATTTGGGGCTAGGGTGAGCACTAAAAGAGTAAATATCAAGTTTGATATGGTTTTTGTTAGTCCTTTTTTTATATCATTTCATTCTTTCTTTACCATCATTATATTATTCTTTTTATAGATGCTTCAATCAACCTCTAGGCCTTGAACCCCTCTTCTCATGACAGAATGGAACATAACCCATTGTTGAATTTTAGTACACTATGAGAGGCTCTAGAATGGAAATTGTTAATTATGGTGGGGAATGAAATGTTACCCTTATGAGGTCTCCCCAATATTACCCCTTTTACCTTGGTGGTGACAACATGGGAATGGGGCATAAAATATGATCACCAAGGTGAAATAAGGAAACTAACAAAATTTCCCAAACTAGTGATCCATTATCGAACTTCGACCAAGGATCCTTATCCACATGCCTGGAAACTTAAGCGCAACACTTTTCATAAAATAAGGAATAACATAATTTGTGGTCACGATGGCTTACCTTGTCCCATAATCTGGGTAGATTGGATGTGATGTCCCTTGGTTGACCTATAGTTGTAAAGGTGAATTACGAGGGATGTTGGGCTACCATCTGTGGACTCAACAATCATCATCATGTTCGGGATCATGTTCTCAATTACAGGCCATGAGACATGATATCCTCAAGTTACCCCTAGGCATGAGGGGTAACAAGCATAAATACAAGAATGATGTTTTGAGTGCAAGGAAATAGAGGATGATATATTTTCACTTCAGGAAAAGAAATCCATAAAGTTTCTACCATTAAATTATTAAATAAAAAATTGTCTCAAGAATTCACTAACTGAAATAAGTAATCCTCCATAACTACCAAGATGTAGTTGCACTTCCAAGGGTCAAGTTCCAACTATATTTATGAAGGTTTTCCAAGGGATAGAAAGGAGAGGCATCCATCCATAAATTTCTATTTCCATTTTTTTTATTACATTTTTTTGAAACATTTCCGCTTTTCAACTCAATATATGATCATTCAACTTTATGTGTTTATTGTTTACTTGTAAAGCCGATTCTTTAATGTTTTATATATTCTTGCAGGTTATACATGGTACTATATATGGTCCAAGGGATCCCCATCCCAATTCAATATGACAAAGGAATTTCATTTTATCGTTTAAGTGTCACATATATAATGTTGTGCTATTTTTGCACACATTTTATTTGAACTTGGACAACTAATTTGTAGTATTGTTTTAAAGATTTTCATAGAAAACTCTTTCTGGATATCATAAATTTTTTGATTTCTAACTTTTATTAAAGCATGATATCTTGAGTATGTGTTTCCATTTCATTTGCATGAGTTTAAATGTTTAAAATCATTTAAATCTATATGTTTTTGGAACTTCATTTTACTTTATGTCTTACATGACTTGCTTTGAATTATTTTCTCCTTACTCTATGAATGGATTTGATGGAATGCATGTGGTTATTATGTATATTTTAAATTAAGTCATTATTTTGTTAATGTATTACCTCGTGTTCCAGTCTCAACTATTGTTGATATGAATGCATAAAATCTATTGTTTTGAATACATGAATCTATAAATTTGAGTGAGAATGAGGAGTACCACCTCTATAAAATGAAGAGGGTATCTTGTGTATTTTACAAGAATATCCTAAGACATTGAATCATATCCTTAATAGGAAAATGGATCAACATTTTTGGTGACCCCACTAGGGAGTAATAATAATAAAATATTTCTATCTAGTTTTTCAAACTAGAAATGTTTTGTATCTTTTCATTAATGTCTCATCCTAATCGAGTGCAACTTCATGTCCCCATTGGATTGGAAGATAAAAATAAGCATTTCAAATCAATTATATGATTTGGTATTAAATAAAACAACCAGTTCAAAAGTTATTGAAAGTTCTTGGAAATTTTTGGTTCAATAATAACTTCGAGTTCATCAAAATTTTGGAAGGTGACTCCAATAAAAGATTTCTTAATCTGGTCACTTCAAAAAATTTTGAGGGTCCTATGATGAGAAGAAGAATAAATATTATTGAACAAGTAGGAGAATATGATAGTTCCATGGTTCAATATTTGACCTAATAAATTACACCATTTATTCCTCTTGAACCAAGGATGGGAGACTGTGAATATGCTACTGATCAAGAAGGACAAAATGAAGAAAGAAGAAATGAAAGATAGAGAAACCAAATACAAATACAAAGAAAAAGTCTTTTGTCTCTAGAAGGAGAGAAACATATTTTACCAAACATTCTTGTTTGTTTTCTTCTTTTACTGAATGGTGATGGATTTATGAATCTACATAAGCACCTCAACTGATTTTTGACAATATGTGATATTCATTTGGTAGTGCACGATGATGTTATGGTTAGAGTATTTCTACAAACATTGATTGCCCCACATATGATTGGTTTTTCTTCCTTCCTGTGGATTCAATCACTTATTTTGATGATATTGAATATGCATTCATGAGTATATATGTCTAACCTGTGGCATACTACTCTTTGTACAAAATTCACAAAAACAAAGTTTGAAAAGAATGAAAAAATAAAATATTTTAATCTTCATTTGTTTAGAACATTGCAGCAAACCCTTGAAGGACAACATCCCAATGATCCAATCATTCTTGCATCTTATAAGAATTTTATGCTAAAAAATGTCAAATATGAAATCATTTCTACATGAATTGGTACCTTAGAATATGCCACAACAAAGACATAATAAATGGAAGAAGACATATTGGAGAGTATTGTTGATCCATACATTATATTTGGACAAGTATAGCGACACACAACAACTATTGCTTTGTTAAATCAAATCATGAGTATTATGAATTGAACCACAAAGGAGAGAGGTGTAGGAAGAGGTATTTTTCAACGGAAACCCCCAAATGTGTGAAATGTTCCTCCACCAAATGATGCTCCACATGCACGATAAGATGTAGAAATTTCCCAACTCAATAGAACAATCAGAAAAATGAAGAATGAGGTAATCCAATTGAAGAGGAATTATGAACAAAGTCCCAAGAAATAATATCATAATAGTGTATTACCTTCATATGGTTTCACATATTATTTTGAAAGAGAATAGAACAATGATGACCTTATTCCTAGGCCCACGACCCCTCGAATTCCAAACCCTAATGCTACAATAATGGAGGGAAATTATGAATAATTTCCAAAAGCGGATGATGAGTTCCTAGAAAATCAAGATGCTATTAATTAAGAGTCCTCTAGAATCCTTAAATATATGGAAATGGATAGTGACAAAATACCATTTATAGAAGGAGATTGGATGAAAGAAGAAGAATATTTGGATAAAGAGTAACATCATCAAGAGAGCATGGTCCAAACCAGGGCATTCCTAAATAAGTTTAAAGGAAAAAATCCAAATGATTTAGAAATGGATAAATCCAAAGGATTTAAAAATGGACCAACATGTCTATCTAGATCATGAATTGTTCCTTGTCCAACAAATCCAATAAATGCAGATTTTGTTTCTGAGAGAACTAGTGAAATGGAAAGATCTTCAAGAATGAATTACAATGTTTTCGATGACTTAATCAAGTTATATATCACTCTTCCATTCTTAGAAGTGGTCAAAATACCCCAACAAAAAGATAACTTATTCAAGGTGATAGGGTATGAAGAAAAACATGATACAAGAGTAGAGTAAGTTATCATGAATAGTCAACAATAGTGCACTTCTCCTCTTATGAGAACATGAGGTAAAATCCCTCCTTTGTTTATATATTTGGAAACAC
This sequence comes from Picea mariana, assembly GCA_032191745.1. Lineage (NCBI taxonomy): Eukaryota > Viridiplantae > Streptophyta > Pinopsida > Pinales > Pinaceae > Picea > Picea mariana. The sequence goes on along the minus strand of JASDQU010790040.1, from coordinate 37,518 downwards.
ATGAGTTGATATTGCATAATTTCATGGTGGATAGGGGAGAAATGAATAATATCATGCCACTCTCTATAATGGAGGTTGTTTCTTTAGAATGCACCAAATATTATGAGGTTGGTGAAAGTATATATGTATTTTATTCAAGAAAAGTAACAACATATGGATAAGTTAATGACTTTCATGAGAGGATAATTTTTGAAACACATATTAAGACTATGTTTACCATAATAGTGGTCAATTTATTAGTAGCCTATGGTGTAGTTATTAGAAGAGAATGTTGTTTTCCCTTGGGAGGTTATATAGTGAATGATAGAAGTTGCATGATGCTTCCAAGCAAAGTAAGAGGTCTCACCAAAGTTCTTCGTAAACAAAGGATTCATGATTCCTTTGATAAGAAAGAATTCGAGAAAATGGAAAATTACATTGATTATGGTCTTGTATAATGTGTCATTTTGAGTGAATAAGATATAGAGGTTAAAAGGAATGGTAGTTCTCCATTCAAAGGATATTGAAAATCTTTTTTTTATAGTACCTTTTCTAAATTTGGAGTTGGAGAAGGTGTGGTGCTTTAAAACCTTGAAGGGGGAATAGTGTATCCTCATGCATTTATATTGCAATTTGAATATACAAACAATGAAATAGAGTATGAAGCATTGGTTCAAGTATTGACACTTGCTTAGTAGATGAAAATTGTGACCTTGTAGTGATGGGATACTTTGAACTAGTGGTTAATCATTCCCGAAAAAGGAATAATATTGAGAATGAAAGATTGAAGGGATATGTAGGAAGGGTTTGGGACCTTATTCAAATATTCAATTCTTTTAACCTAATATTTATACCAATATAAATGAACCAGAAGGCCAATTGACTTGCAGTTTCATCCTTAGTATTCAATCTAGATTTGTCCTTAATCCATGATTCATTTCAGATCAATATGATTTTTCACCCTTCGGTACCATATAATCAAGACATTTGGATTTGTTTTTAAATAAAGAACATATTGTTCAATTCCTTAGGGAGATAGTAATAATGGATCAAAATACCAAAAGATCTGATGCCTCAGAAAAAAATAGGTATTTTGATGACTCGTAATTTCAATATCATGGAAACAATTTAATAAATGCAATCCTCCTGGAGTCTCTTTTTACCAAAGATGATCAGGTATGTAAGGATAAAAAAAAGTGAATAAAATTGACTTTGGAAGATCCAAGATACCCAAACAGTTATTATTGGAACCCAAGAAAGGTTGAAGTTTTTAAATTTGGGTAATACCTATACTAAATTTTAGACATTGAAAATGGATCTCAAACTTGGTGGTGGTTAGAATGAACAATTGAGAGATTCACTTGTGTGTTTAATTTTTGGATCTTAACCGAGCATCCTTTAAGGATAATTATCCTTTTCCAAACATGGAAATTACTTACAACATGTAACTAGCTATGTTTGAATATTCACCAATACTAGAGGGGGTGAATTAGTATTGAACATTTTTTACTATTTTTAAACTTAATCATATCATGTAAATATCAACCATTAACAATGTCATTCATCATCACAAAAAAACATACACATAACACAATGGATTTTACGTGGAAAACCAAATGGGAGAAAACCATAGAATGTTTTTCTTATACCATGTTAATATTACATTCATAGGAACCACCAACTTCCAATATTATCTAGTACCAACTGGAAGGAGAAACCAACCCCTTGATTTACAGGAACCAACCTGAAGGAATATCCAACTCCCTGATTTACCAAATTGACTAGAAGGAGGCAGCAACCCCCTTTCTTTTACCAGATCCAATTGGAAGGAAGCACCCACTCCCTAAATCACATACACTAACCTGATGAATGGAGACACCAACCTTCTCAACTAAGAACCAAATCAATAAGATATCATCAATCCAAGATCTCCATACACAAAGTACTTATGAATTCACCTGCATGATTCATTCCATAGACAATTCTTCAAACCCTAGCAAGCCTCATAAAATCATTCCCAGAATGTAATCATTAACGACAACATCCACTAACGATAACATCCATTCATAAAAATTTCCACTAATGGAAACATCCACTCACAGAAACATCACGACAACATTGCAACTTCATATTAGAGCATATGGCAACATCACAACCTCACAAAAACATCACAACTTCATAGCAGGGCATATGACAACATAAAAACCTCATGAAAACATCAAAACTTCATAGAAGATCATAAAAAATTATCACAACTTCATAGTAGAGCATACAACAACATCATAACCTCAGAACCGTGCATACAACAACCTCAAAACCTTACGATAACATCACAACCTTATAACATACTTTGGGAATAAGAAATACCTTAACAATACCCCTTAGACTTATCTTGCAAACCAGAAAGACACCCCAACACCTTGATCACACATCATACTTGATATCTTAATTGGTTACACTAAAAATGTGAAATTTTATCATGTATTTATAGTAATTCTATCCCCGAAAAGTAACTGAGTCGACCTCAATTTTCTAGTTTGGTTGTCAGACGGAAAAACTCATATCTCCTCATTCCTATGGAGTTAGAGGGGATTCCATATACCATTGGAAAGGTATAAGAATATTGTTTCCAACCATGTAACATTTTATTTGATTTTAGATAGTTATGTAGGGTAAAAATCACATCAAATTTATGGTATCCAAATTGACCAAAAATAATTCTTTCAACAATCTCCATCTTGCAATCTTTATCTTGTACATATGTAGGATTATTCAATTGAATTTAAGAGATTATTCACTTTCTTTTATATATTATTTAAGGCTTATTCAAGGATCCATTTGTGTACAACTCAAATTGGGAATGTGGAAATAACCACATGTTATCTCCAACCATGAGGACCATGCTTAAAATCTGTGCCATAAGGGGACCACTTTGGAGTTATATACACTTATGTGAAGGATCCTTAAAGGAAATTCAAGGATTATTCATGTGGAAACATCAATACTGCTTCAATGGATTCTTCAATTTGTTTTGAGATTGACTTGTCCTCATGGATTGATTGACTACTGCATGTTGGCTTCTCAAGGCTTCATCAACATGTCTTCAAGAATTCTTCTCTTGGCTTCATGGATTCAAGGATTCTTTACTTGGATTCATGGATTCAAGGATTATTCACTTGGCTTCATGGATTCAATACTGAAACAATCTCAATGCTTCTTTACTTGGCTTCATGGCTTCAAGGCTTCTTTACTTGGCTCCATGGCTTCAAGGATTCTTCACTTGGCTTCATGGATTGAATACTCAAATAATATCCATTTTTCACTGCCACATCATCATCATCACCATTACATCCTTATAATTACTACCAAATCATCATAATCACTACCACGTTGACATTAGTGACAATATTTCTCAACAATCTCCCCCTTTTTCATTAATGGCAACACCTTCTGCCTTTTTCGATGATGCATGCTCACTTTATCCATCACTTTATTTATTTCCCCATTTGAGATCACTATTACATCCTTATCATTACTACCACATCATCATCATCAATTCCACTTTAACATCAATGACAACATTTTATCAACAATCTTCCCCTTTGTCATTAATGGAAACACATTTTTCCTTTTGTAGTGATGCATGCTCACTCAATCCATCACTTTGTTTCTCCCCCCCTTTGAGATTACTATTGCATCCTTATCATTACTACCACATCAAGATCACCATCGCCACTTTGACATAAATGAAAACATTTTCTCAACAAGTTCTGCCATAATGTCTATGCTAAATGGATTTTCATTGTATAATCCAGTACTCACAGTAGTGGATGATAGACATAAAATAGCATTTACAACACCTTAGGGAACATACACCTACGTTCAAATTCACTTTGGGATATTGAATGTTGGTACTACTCTCCAAAGGTCTATGGATCATGAATTGAGTGATATGTTAGGAAAAATAATGAAATATTATCAGGATGACCTGAGAGTTTATTTAAAACTAAGATAACCACATTTTGAACATCTTAATTTTTTTTTAAATGATTTAGATTATACAATATATCCC
>JASDQU010790040.1:20845-33418 GCA_032191745.1 Picea mariana | reverse complement strand
GGATATATATATATATATATATATATATATATATATATATATATATATATACCCAGAAAGAGTCAAATCCATAAGTGAATTGAAGCCTACTACGAGTCGAAAATTTGTTCAATCCTTTTCTGGAAAAGTAGACTTTGTTAGAATATTTCTTCCACATTTGGATTCAATTATTAAGCCAATAAATAAGATATTGAATAAAGATAATTTATTTGAATGGAATGATGAAGAAGAAAAATATTTCTCAAATATAATGTTAGTGATGTCCACATCCCCATTTCTAATTAGCCTTGATTTTGACAAAGATTTCATTTTATATTATTTTTCTTCAGAGGAAACTATTACTGTAGTATTGGACCCAAAATAAATATTTAAAGGATGAACACACTTTTTTTTTAATGAGTGAAATATACAAGAATATGAATTGAAATATTCTCCTATGAAATATCAAACATTTTCCTTTGTCAACGTTGTCTCTTATTTCAAAACATATATTTTGACTTCACATGTAATTTATTATGAACCATATGCATGTATCAAGATGATGTTATATGAAGATGAAATGTTGGCCAATTGGATGGCCAAATTGCAAGAATTTGACATAGAAATAAAACCACTAAAATCCATAAAAGGTCAAGTATTGTGTAAACTAATTGGTGGAATTGAAGTGGCAAACATTGATATTTCCATTATGAAAACAAATATTTCTATTCAAGATGAAATGGTGGAAAAATATGAGTGGCACAAGGTGTAACATCCTACTCTTGTGCACACTGAGAAAACTTATTATTTTCTGGACAATTGCGTGTAAGTGATCTGGTTCTTTATACAATTGGTTGTTGTGATTATGATCATGAGATATTGTGGATTTGATGATATGTTATTTTTGTTGTATTTACATTGGCAGGTTCTATTGACTGGGCTCTCCTGAGTGTGAGGGACTTTGAACATCAAGGATGACGAGGAATCGATGAAACTCCATGGCCTCATGATCGAGTCACAGAGTGGACTGTTAGGGTTTGAATGTTGTTGATGTGACATATGTACATATGATTAGATATTATGATGTTGGTTGTTATTGGTGACATGATTCATTGATCGATGCATGTTGATGATAGCTTGTTGACCAAACTCACATTAAGAGTAAAAGGGTCACGCATGACCAATAGAGACATTGAGGGAGAGGTGTGCCAGAAACCTTGCCACAACCTACTATCACTTCCATCCTGGCTCTAACTGTAGGTTAATGATTACTTAGTTCAAGAGACATGCTATTCCACGCGGGAGTAATGTGACAGTCGCTCACGATGATTTTAATGGGCACACAATAAGGAAGGGTCCTTATTCCTTAGAGTTCCTTAGTCTCCCATAAGATCACTTGAAGAAGTATTGACTCTAGGAGTTTGACGTCTACCAAATTCATTCAAGAGGTGAGTGGCACCCTTGGAGCATATAGTGCATCTTGAAGGGCACGCCATGCAAATAAAACAGAAAGAGGCGAATTGCACCCTTGGATCATGTAGTGCATCTTGAAGGGCATGTTGCGATTTTAACTGTGGTAAGTTAATAAACCTAGTGCCTAGAAAAATATGCCTCCTTAGGACCTAGTCAGCCTTAAAATAGATGATGGCATGAGTAAAGTCTAATAACTAAAAGTTCCCTTAAACATTGTATACCAGCCTAGTGAAATTAAAACCTAGGTCTAAGTGGAACATGTGAACAAAGAAAAACTAAATAGACATGTAACAAGAAGGGGGGTAAGAAATTCAAACTTTAATTATTAAAGAAAAAAAAAATGGTAATGGAGGATTAAATTTATTAAAAGGGTAAATGGTTGTTTTTCTACACTTGCTAAATTTGATTTTTAGTTAAAAAGAAAAAGCGGGAAACTTAAAAAAAAGGGCAAACTTAAAGAAAAAGGGAAACTTAAGGAAAAAGGGGAATGTCTAACTTAGTAAGGAATCTAGCCTTTGGAACTTTCTATTTATGAACTCAACTAGGAATGAAATAAGGTGTAAGTTATTTAGGAATTGTAAGGGAATAATGGGACACCGAGGAGCGTTTTTAGGAACGATTTTAGGTGGGTGAGAGAAATAGGAAAATTTAATTAATTAATAAATTGATTTTCTGGTGCAACTAGGGGATCAGGTGACATGTTTATGGGGGGCGCTTTTCCTAATTAAATAAATAAAAAGGAATCTAAGGAGGGCTTGGGAAACTAATGACTAAGAAAATCCATAAAAAGGATGTCGAAGGAGGAGTATGGATCACATCTGTCTTGCGTAACGTTACGCTGTCGAAATTTTACCATGACTGAGTTTTCTCTTGTGAGAGTTGGGATAGCCAGCTTTCGTAATGAGTGGTAGCTTGACCTTGCGAGGCGATATGGGAGATAGAATCCTATGGTATTGTGTGTGTGGCCCCTTTGTGGCTCCGGGGGATCATGGGGAAGAAGAGTATCCCTAGGGTTGGATGGGAGGTATCGGTGAGGTCTGACCGGTCGACAAGCAAGATCTGGATGGAGTGAAAGAGTGAGACAACGCCTACGAGACCATAGCCTTCAGATTCGACACGCATATTTAAATTTTGTTATATTTCAGTCAAATTATCCTCTGTATGAGATTATAACGATGATGAATTAACCGATCCATTTCCAACTGACGCTATTTTATCTATTCATAGTGATGCTTTAAATCTAATATTTTATTGAGTTTGTATTCTATTGTTCAGTTAACTATAGTAAATAAGGGATATTATTATTCAGTTATATTTTTTTCAGTTGAGAATTGATTATGTCATTTTTTTTGGGATTGATTAGTATCAAAATATTGAGACACTCATGAACTTAATATACATTTGATTTCTGCACAGATTTGAGGAGTGGATCCATACCTTTTAGTAATTTTTTGATAATCAACGTTGTATGGGCAATTAGGTGTTGAAAACTGATCATCCCTCCGAAACAATATTAATCTACAAATTCTAAGTACAAATAATAATATCACTATTATCGTAACTCCACAAACTTGACGGTAAAATCTCAGTTTACACCCAAACACGATGGAAGAAACTTAGACAACTTAGTCCTGGACTTGACTACCAAATTATCCCCAAATTTATTCAAATAGATTGAATGAATCATGCTGGTTGAACTAAGGCAACTCACTACAATCCAAGCTAGAGACATTAAAAATGCAATAGGCCCTACAATCGTATGATCTTTCAAATAATTTTCATTGTGGATTGAATCATCAACTCGTGAAACATTGCAACGTGCCTTATTATGAGATTATGATTTAAATCATCAAAGTGAAAGCAGTGGTTTTGTTTGATTTATATATATATATATATATGCATGTTGTAAACATTTATTGAGAGGGTTTCTTTTATAGAGAATTACTTTCCCTCTCTAGATCTTTTAGATAATTTTCATCTTTCAAATTGAGATGTAGAGATTGACTGCATTCAATTCAAGTAATTGATGAGAGGTTAAGTGTAGGCAAGCTCATTAAGTTTGGTTGGTAGTCAAACAAGGCTAGGGATATCCTTGGCTTCAGTTGGTGATCCAGGAATGACAGGAACAAAACCTCGAACACCAAACACAAGACGCATGTATGAATCATCAATTATGTGCCTTTTGAAATTGTTTCCTAGCTGAAATGATCAAATTAGTAACAAGTTGTTGGACACCAATAGAATTGGGACCTTTGTGGGAAGTTCCACCTTTTTAACCTTTGGAAGAAATACATTTTGCTTAAATACGTGAGGCACCATAGGTGGCCTATTTTCACGAGGGAGATGTCCCTTGTAGGATGAACTACAAATCATAATGAATTTTTCCCTTCAGGAGAGCTTCTAATCATGCACATTCTTCTGGCTAAGTCACGATGATAGGGGGTACTCTTCTATCAAATCACCCAACACTCTCACTTGGACCTAAGTTCTTCTTTATGCCTCGTGGGAAATGAACCTTGGAAATCGATTTTACACATCGACATCTTCATTGCTAAGCTATGAATCCATTCGATAGCATTGGGATCGTTGTTCTTCTGAGACCCTTATACCTGTATTTGTGAATCAGAGTATTTTTGGAAATAATTATTAGGAATTTCAATCTACATCATGAACAAATTAGCTTATTTAGGTTAATTTCAATTTCCTTACGATTACAATTCTCCCAAGATATTTTTCCATGGAAACCAAAATGAATGAAGAAATTCTATAACTAATCTGTTCAACCATATGAATGAGATTTTAAAATCACAACATCCTTGATCAAATTTGTGATTAAGTTTGTTTTTCAATTTTGATTTTTAACAGAAAAGGTCCTATAGACCAGGTATGTTCCAAGGAGTGTTAAACAAAAATATATACATAACATAACACATTTCTCTTATTATTGCACTCCAAATGAACAATAGATTTATAATTATTGATTAATCATTATTGTTTTGGATTATTACAATTTGCTTGCCTTAATAAAAGACATAATAATTTGTCTGATAGTAGACTTGGAACGTAATCTGTAACACTAGAGCCTTGGACATATGAATTGGGATAGATTGTTTGTCTCCATGTAAATGGTAAATCACATTGGGATAGAACAAGAATATAAATGATAATTATTATTTATAAGTTATCTTTCTTTCTTATTCGAAATGTTAAGGGGGTGCTTTAAAATAGAAGTTAGGGAAGAAATGGTAATTATCACTTGCTGGTCTAGTCTTAATTTATTAAGAATTTATAATTTAGATGTAAATGATGCTTGCTAAGGTTGAGTTTTGGTTTAAAACTTGAACTAGGGAAGTTATGAAAGGCATAGTTGCATGTTATTCATATTCAATTAATATTTATGAACCTATGCTTGTGGTTATTCAATGAATTTATGATGATCGTAGTTTCTTTTATGGATTAATAAAACCCCCTTGTTGGAAGGGTATAAATGTTACTTGCAGTTTTGTTATATATATATATATATATATATATATATATATATATATATATTAACTTTAGTTATGTGGCTGGTCACACCGAGATGTTTATGGTCCAGATGGTATAATTGCTAGTGAGACCCATCTAGATAGTGGCGCCACTAAGAGAAACCGCATAAGATTTTCCTCGTAAGGAAAATTAAAGCTATATAGTTGTTGTGAAATTAAATGCATGGAAGGTATTCACCCTGTGTCTTATTGAGCTTGTTGATTGAGTGCCTTGTTATAATTGTTGTTTTGTTGACTTCTTAAGTTGGTTCGCTTGGCGCGTTGGATTGTGTCTCGACTAAAGGTTTAGAATTTTTGTGATGGGGCTTAGTTGCTTTCGAACTTGTCGTATTGTGGTGATGTGATTCCTTATGGTTGGATCATGGTGTGCATTGATAAATGAGTACATATGACAACTGGGCCTTGGGGCATGTGCCTCCCGATGGAGTTGATTTCGAATATTGAATTCAATGTATAGTAAATTGAATTGTATTGCATGATTGTGACCATTTCTCAGCCACCGTGGATGTTCATAGTACTTGCGTCATTTTTATGTTGACTGTGCCCGAATGATCTTGTTGTTGTCTTTTAGTTTAGTCGTCCGGACTTGTTGTGTCAGGTGGGATGTAGACACCTCCTTGTTCCTCAGAACAGTCGCCAACCTTGAGACATTAAATGGTCAAAATCGATGGGAACCTGGTCTTGAGATTTTCTTATGTGTCTTGGAGCTCCTAACCATTGCAGGGTAGGATAGGCGAGTAGTCATTTTTATATGTATTTGATTAAATGCCATATGTTTCTTCTCGTTGCCTGATGTGATAGTATTCTAGGTCGTTATTGTGTTGATTGCCTGGATTGCGTCCATTGTGCTCGTCATCGAGTTACATTGATTGAATGTTGTCGTGTTACTTCCCTGCGTTAAAAAAAACAAAAAAATTCACTTGTTATGCATTGTATGTTGTCTTAACGATGGGGGTAGTTACATATGGTATCAGAGTTGGTTCAACCCACAACTTGGGATCACTACAACTTCCTTGATTAGATATTTGATTATAATGTCACTAATTAAATTGATGTGCATTCGTGCAGATAATCATGGTTAGAGGACGCTACGGAGGCAGATAATGGGGTGCTAGGGGAGGAGGCGCGATGACCCCAGTAGCATCCATGCCCGAGGGGTCTAACCCCCAATGAGACAAACAAGATGTCGGGTAGGAACATATAGTTGTGGGTGATGTGGTTGGGCTAATGAGGTCCTTCAAGAGGATTTCATAGGCACTAATCAACCATTTGGATAGATATGAGGCCATGGCATCGACACCTACTGAGGGTCCATCCTGCACTTCGATACATAATAGTAGCATTCACCAAGAACTCATGAAGGTCAATTTTCTCAAGTTCTTTGGTGCCCTGGATGGCGTGGCCACCGAGGCATGGTTGGAGAATATGGTGATGTGCGTTTCACTTCGCGACTATACCTCCAACATGAAAGTCTATATGGATATCTTTAAATTGAAGGGGGGTTCTCTTCTATGGTGGAAGACGCTCCTGTCACAATTGACCATGGCAGTTGAAGACATATCATGGGAGTTGTTCAAGGAAAGGTTATGAGAGAGGTATATATATGAGGATTTTATTGAGTGTCAGCTCAATGAGTTCAACGCCTTATGACAGGGCGGTCATACGGTGCCCGAGCATAAGGCCCATTTCATGGAGCTTGTTCGGTATGCTCTGCACCTGAATAACAAGAATCTTAAGGTCAACAAGTTCGTGTTCGGCCTTAATGTCATCATTCATGGAAAGGTGAGGATTTTGATGCCTCAAAATTTGCATGATGTTGCCCAGAAGGCCCTCATAGTAGAGGAGGATCTTATCAGGGGGGGTTAGAGCAAGAGTCTAGTGAGACCAACGGGACATGCATCATTTGGTGTGCAACAACATCAGACACTAGCTAGACATTCACTAGGATATCATGGCATCTAAAGAGGATCCACTTACACTATGCCATGAACTCCTTACAGAAGACCACAACACCAACAATAGCATCGACTATAGCAACAATAGTTTAGGCATGTTCAACAGAATAGACTAGGGTTCTAGACTGGTGGGCCGATAGCTTCTACTTTGGGTACTAGGAGTACTAGATCAAATAAAGGGTGATGGACATGTGGAGAGCCACATTACTAGAGTGACTACCCAGTGGAGAGGACCAGAGCCTCTGGATCAGCCAGACCTACTACCGTGGGAGATTTGGGCCGAGCCACATTACTAGAGTGACTACCCAGTGGAGAGGACCAGAGCCTCTGGATCAGTCGGACCTACTACCGTGGAAGATTTGGGTAGGGCCCATCAGATTCATGGAGTGGTGAATAACCACCATGCATAGCACCAGTCTACTGTGCTTGAGACATTAGGTACCTTCTCTCACCCAACCCTTAGTATTTTGATAGATCCAGGTGCTACAGAGAGTTTTATTTCTAGTGTAGTGCTAAAAAGAATTAATGTGAAGGTAGTCGAACAGAATCAATTTATCTTTGTAGAAATGTCTTCGAGAGCCAAACAAAAGGTTGGAGGGAATGTTACAGGATGTAGGCTTAACCTGGAAGAGTTTGTCACCAGGGACAACCTATACATCACGATAAAAGGGTCTTATGACGTCGTGATTGGTATGGATTGGATGGAATTTCATGAGGCAATACTCAACTGTAATATGAAACGATTGATCTTGGTCAATGATAAGGGATAGAGACGCGTGATTGTAGGTCAGAGCGAGGGAGTCTCCCTCAGGTTCATCTCTTCCTTGCATCTACAGAAGAGAACGCTCAAGGGATGTAAGATTTATGCAATCCTTGTGTTAAACAAGAAGGGAGTACTAGAAGGTCTAGAAAACCTTCCGATGGTGCAAGACTTTGTAGACATCTTCCTTAAGGATTTACCTGGGATGTCGCCAGAGAGGGAATTGGAATTTACCATCAACCTAAAACTTGGAACTGATTCGATAGAAAGAACGCCTTATCGGATGTTGATCCTGGAGTTATAGGAATTGAAAATGAAATTTAAGGAGTTGTTGGACCTAGGAATTATATGTCCAAGTGTGTCACCATGGGGTGCACCTGTTATTTTCATATGGAAGAAGGATGGGTCATGGAGACTCTGCATTGAATACCGTCAATTGAACAAGGAAATGATCAAGAATCAATATTCGTTCCCAAGGATTGATGATCTGTTTGATCAGATGAAAGGCGCGACAATGTTTTCAAATATCAACTTGAGATCAAAGTATCACTAGTTACAAATCAAGGAGGATGAGATCCATAAGACTGCCTTTAAGAAAAGGTTTGAACATTACGAGTTTACTATTTTACCATTTGGATAGATGAATGCCCTGGGGGTATTTATGAGTTTCATGAATGGGGTGTTCTGCGAATACTTGGACAAGTTCGTCCAAGTATTCATTGACGATATTTTTATATATTCTCGAATGATGGAGGAGCATGACGAGCACTTGCTCCTAGTACTACAGTGTCTACGAGAGAACAAATTCTTTGGGAAACTGTCCAAATTCTCCTTTTATCAATCAAAGATTCATTACTTAGGGCATGTCATCTTCAAGAAAGGTATTGTTGTGGATCCAGCAAAGGTAGAGGCTATTATGGAATGGCGTATGCTGATAAATGTCCCATAAGTGTGTATCTTCATGGTTTTAGCGAGATATTATTGACGGTTCATCGAGGGTTTTTCGAAGAAAAAATGTAAAAGAAAAGAATGTTCTATTGTTTGAAGACTTGAATCCTAATCTACTCAATGTTAGTAAAATGTGTGATCAAGGATACACTCATACGTTTGATTCTCGAAAATGCAAAATTAGAGAAAATGACTCAGGAAGATTGGATGCAACTGCAACAAGAAGATCGAATGTCATATACATCCTAGACATGAAGAAGAGAGAGAAGACAGAAGCCACACAAAAGGATTCTAAGGAAGAAAATGTCCCAAAGACCAAAAATAAGGATGAAGTATTATTGAGTGCCACATGTTCAGGAGGAGCACCCCCAAAGGAGAGAGTTACATTTTTCCATTAAACTTGAGGGAAGAAGCCCTAACCTTTGCCATTGATGTCAAAGGGGGAGAGAAATTGGGATCATGATGATAGGGGGAGCATGAGTGTTGCCATCAATGACAAAGGGGGAGATTGTTGGAAGATTGGTTGTTGTCATTGATGTCAACCCTGGTCATGGGTTTTGGACCACAAGATTGATGAAGGTATTTGGACATGAAGGAAGATGCACATGTAGATACAACACCCATGGATGGATAGTATACATCATGTTGTTTCCGATGGTATGTGGCACGTCACGTGGATCCTCATGCTCCCCCTATCATCATGATCCAAATTTCTTGGTATCAGGTCAGACCTAATGTTAAAATGAAGTGACATGAATGGTATAAATAAACATCATTATACATTCATTTTGATACAAGTCGAACTTCAGAGGAGATAAGAAGAAAATAAGGCCGAATTTCAAAGGAGGATGAAGTCTTTTGGTGATGTGTTCTAAGGTATGTTATTTTCATGTCATCTTACCATTTTTTCTATAACGTTTTTTCTAGAACAATTCAGATGGTGAAATTGATATGGTATTGAGAAGACATATCAAGGTACCTCTAGTAAAAATTTCAGCTCTTGATTCTCTATAATTATGGAGATACGCTCTGTGGAAGATAGGGTTTGTGACCAGTCCTGAAGCTAGTCAATAAACAGGTGTTCCGGGTAAAATAGTCATAACGTATTCATCGAGAATCCAAATGAAGTGGAAAAATTTTCATTAGAAAGAGTACGGACTATAGTTTCTTGTGTGAGATTTTCATTATTGGATGTTAATTATTGAGTGTGGGGCATTCTGTGCAAGTTCAATCTCCTAAATAGACCATAATTGAATAAAGTCTACCATTATTTCTATAACCTCTTTTTGGGGAGGATTCAAGGAGTGAAACTTGGAGGAGTTTCAAAGAATAAATTGAGTACTCTGATCTATAGGATCAGAGTACTCCAAGAGTTGAAAAATTGCAGAAATTGAAGAAGTCTCAGGAAGCATTATTAGGTTCTATGTGATGATTGGTTGATGGTGATGATTTAATGTAAAGTTTTATTATCTCTCATATACTCTTGGGTGGAAGGAAGGGGCAAGGATGGAGAGTTCAAATCTCTCTTTATATTGGAGGATTGTATCTTCCTCTTGGATGTTTATCTCTCCCTTTACATTTGGAAGCTATAGCTACCTTTGGAAGTCATTACTTCCCTTGAACAATAACTATTGATTATTTCTCATATATTTTGCATGGTGTATTGTGGTGTATTGGTGTAACTCTTATACTATTTTTCATTTCTCGTTGGATATGTTGAATGGTTTAAGTATAAGTTGAAAAAGGTTTTAAATTGTACTTGATACTGATTCACCCCCCTTTCAGTATCAACAATTATGGGAGTGAACTGCCACTTAGCTGAGTTAACTAGTCAACCAGTCTTCAGTTAACTGAATGAAACAGAGTGTAGTGAGCAATAGATCAAGGAATCAAGGGTGATTCATTGGTATGGTGATGAAACCAAGTCTAATGTTCATTATCATGGTGATTATCCCAATGTTTCATGGTGACAAAACCAATGTAGCAACTAGACTCAACTCAACTAGTCTAACTGAAGTGTCAACTGAAGAGAATATTCTCTAGGTGTAATGCTCTCCGTAAAATATAGGAGACTGGATAATGAATAATAATGACTAATAAACAAGGAAAAACCTTAGGTGTGTGTGAAGTAATCCAACAAATCAAGTATAAAATCTACATTCCTTCCCCTTTCCAATTTACTAATAATCTATGAAAAAGAGTTGGCTTGTTAAAAAATGAAAACGAGGAATTTCTTAGAATAAATAGTCTATGATATTTTCCTTTGATGAACAATCTGCTTCTATAAAAAAAATTCCATGAAATATTAGTAGAAATGTTTTTCTTGTTTACATTTAATCAAACATAATATCTCAAACTCAGAAAATATTAAATATTTTTTTATTCTAGTTATGGATTTTAAACTAATGAATTTGATTAACATGTGAGAGATTGAGCATGAATATGAGGATAGTAGGAATAATATACAAAGTAACAATATTCTCTTCATTCAAACTAACCATTCACTTCTCCATGACGTAGTGATATGATTGCACAAGCGTATGCACATGGAAAGAACATATCCTTAAAACAAAATCCTCTTCAAGTCAAAAAATAGAGCATTAAATCCATGTAATTAGATAGGATCATAAAACACCCTTAAATACATTAAAACTAATTAATTCTAAAGGCTCAAAAGATGACCCATCAATCTCATCATACAAGGATTAAAGAATCATCATAAATTAATGGTATAATGAAGAACATATGAAAGTACACAATCAAAGAGATTATGGGTTATGAAAAACTTCCTCAAACATAAACAATGAATAAATATTCAAACCTTTAACCCCCTTAACATAGATAAATAATATTTAGCAGGGTCATAATAGTACTATATTAGGCATTAGAGCTCAAATTTAGTATGGGGGCCCTTTCATTTTTCTTATAAAAGAAAAATGAAAAGGGGGTTGTTGTGGCCACAAAAAATGGTGACAAACTATAAGAACCAATTATCTTTGTAATATAAATATAGGGGATTTAATTCAGATATGAACATTGAGAACAAGCTCCCAAAAACTGTAGACAATTTTTGAAAAGTTGTCTATCAAAGTGATGCCAAATTTCTAAAAAATATAACCCAATATTTCAAGTACCTATTATCTAACATACCTTTTCAAAGAACCAATTAGCAAGGTAAATTATTTGACTGACTACAAACTTCTAATTGGATTTGTTTTAACCATGTGTTTTCAATTTTTATAACAAGAAAACCTCTACATAAGTGTGTTCCTCATCTCTCTTTTCTCAGCATTGCTTTACTACCAGCAAGCATCAATTGCTTCGATGAAGTTTCCTATATACCATAAAATTATATCCCTATTACCAATGAGTGTTCATAGTCCCGATGGGTTTACTTGTACTTCCCATACATTTAATAGTGCTTTCAAATTCCCTTTTAATTCAAATTATGCTCACCCTTTTAGATTCTGTATATAGATATTTCATATGCAAATATGGTGTGAAGGAAGCAGGGTGATATGAGAGTTTCTTTGATTTGCTGAGTAGATATTATGCATTTGAGTTTAACCCATAGGTCTCCCCAACAACCATCATAGTAATAGTTGACTAATTAAAGTGAGGTGGATGGAGCTCAAAGAAAAAAGACGATAAAAACTTTCTTCTACTTATGGATTATCATGGTATGCTCAGTAGGAACATGTGTTCCACCACAACTATCAATCATTATCCACAGTTAATAACTTCATGAAGGTTTTTTTTAGATAGAGTATCCCATGAAATCCAATACTTGTAAGAATGTCTTCAATATCTTACTAGAGGTATGCTGGTGCTCTTGTAGAGTTGTACTCTATTCAGTTGTTGCTGATAAACCCAAGGATTGTAGTCCATAATAAAAAGAAAATTGTACATACAT
>JASDQU010790040.1:7930-19148 GCA_032191745.1 Picea mariana | reverse complement strand
ATAAAATTTTCTTCTCATTTATTTAACCAATAAAATTTCTCTCGGTACATAACAACATTGGTTAATGGAAATATTGAAATACTAAACAAAACATATTTTCAAATTATCCACGTGAAATATTCCACAAACACTCAACCCTCCTGATTCACTACCATGAATAAGTCTCATGCATACTTGAGAACACCAAACTTTTCATTCTTACAAAAGGTTGATCCAGGTGTATATCGGTGACCACCCACCTTTTCCAACTATCTCAAAACAATTTTCTGGCAATTTTGGTAATTTATTATTTTTAGCAGTTTTTAACTTTCAAGGCCATTTTCAGGCCCTAAACAACCTTTTAGGGAAAATTGGGAGCAATATACAAGTTTCTTAGATATTGCCTCCAAAATGAATTTCCTCGATGATACCTTTCCAATGGGCCATCATGTGCCTAAAATGGAGTTTGTATGCAAAAGCTACGACCATGGGAAGTCGATGTACTAACTTACCCAAACGGGGCCCACATGACTTTTGGCACTTCATATCTTAGGTTTAGGTTTTTGGATGTCTAGGGTTTTTGGAATTCCAATTTATTGTAAAAAGGCCTTTAGAGACTCATTGTAATCATCTTCTTGCGAATGGGAGTAGTCATCACATCCCTTCTCAGAGATAAGATGCCACCATTCTAGCGAGTCTTTCACACTGTATTTTTAGAGTCTCCGTACATTTATTTCATTAATAGAAATCATGTATTAATGTATCTTTGTGTTTATGGTTGCATCTATGATACATTTCTATTATATTATTGGATATCCACAATATCTCTGTGCATTTTCTTTATTATACCTCGTCTCTCATTTCGTGCCGAAAATAATCTAGATCAATGGTACTAAATATCATTTTAACAAAGTATCAATTTTTCCTTACCATGAAATAATATTATTAATCCTAAAGATTCAAATGATTTCAAAATTTTAATATAATTATGGCACAAAGAGCATACTACAACTATGGAGGAAAATTGGAATAACCATGAGGGGTAAACTGACTCCAAACAATAGTTTCTTTGAAAAATATTTTCATGAGACATATATCAAAGAATAGATCAAAATCCATGTATGAAAGAGACTCAATGATGGGTTTCTAATCAGGTGTTGAATTGATAAATAGAAGGGTAACTCAATGATGGGTTTCTAATCAGGTGTTGAATTGATAAATAGAAGGGTAAATTCCAAAGATTGGAAAGTATGGAATTTTTTTCAAAATAATCCAGGCATAGAAGTCTAAGAGTAACACTTCACTAAATTATCCAAAAATGTTTTTAGTTTGTAGGGAAGAATTTTTTTTACTTTTGTTTACATAATCCATTTTTTCAACCTAACAAATGATAGGAAATCATATGTTAGTAAGTTGAGAATATGATAGGAAAACGTCTTTAAATGTCTAACATATTGAATATTAAGGTCCTCATTTTATTCAATTTCAACAAATTCAATTGTCATTTTCTAACATTCAAGTATCCATCTATCACTAAAAATTCTTTCTAACATTCAAGTATCCATCTATCACTAAAAATTCAAATGATTTTGTAATGAAAATTTTCAAATATCAATTTTCATTTTTTTCATCTACTAGAGATTAACATCAAGAAACACAATGGAATGTTTTTAATTTATTACACATAAAAATGCATTTTGTATTAAAGTTTTCTAAACCATTATTTGTGGAAAAATAATAAAATTATGAGGTTAAAATTGTGAAGTGATATTTAGACTTTTTCATTCTTTATATTAAATGAGATTATATGATCAATAAATTAAATTAGTAGCAAAGCTACTTATATCTGCCTTTTAAAAATGTTTTGACATAATAGTCATATGTAATCTATTTATAAAAAGGGTAAAATGATTATGAAACACCACTTATAATAATATATTATTTGTCTATACTCTGAAAGAAAAAAAGAAATGAGAGTGGCTACTTGATGTCTTTAAAAGTTGAAGTAGAATTGGACAAATCTAGATGTTAGTAACTATTAACAATGTCACAAAGACAAAAGGTAAAACAATTATGAAACACTTAAAACTTGTAATAATATATTACTTATGTATAGTCTAAAAGAAAAAGAGAATTGGTGGTGACTACTTCATTCATTTACAAGTTGAAATAGAAGAGGTATTTAGGGATATAAAAAATGCTTTTAATTTTTTTTAAATAAATTGTGATAAATTTTGTGTGGAGAGGTAGGTGGTGCTAAAATTGCACCTAAGTTTTAGTTGTGCCAAAACTAAATCTCTTTGGTAAATTTACACTTGGGACATTTTTAATAGTTACTAACACCTAAGTTTGTCCAACTCTACTTCAACTTTTAAACTAATGAAGTAACCACCCTCACTTCTCTTTTTCTTTTCGACTATACCTAAGTAATATAATATTACAAGTTTAAAGTGTTTCATAATCACTTTACCTTTACACTTTGTGACATTGTTAATAGTTACTAACATCTAACATCTAACTCTATCCAATCTTACTTCAACTTTTAAAGACATGAAGTAGCCACTCTTACTTCTCTCTTTTTTTTAAACTATACATAAGTAATATATTATTACAATTTTGGTGCTAATAAGTATAGATAAAAACTTTTGGTGCTAATTTAACTTGTTAATATATTGATTTAATATCCATATTTTCATCATCTATTTTTATGTAATATGTTTTTTACTTATAAAGATTGTGACTTTTTGTCTATTTTTATTTCTTGTCTTTATTAAGTATTAATGAAATATATATTATTTATATTATTTATTTTTTTCTACCTTTTAACTATAATAACTATCAACTTAATATCCCTGGATGGGGTGTTATTAGAGAAAACATGTCAAGAGGATCATACAAGCGACGAAAAACATGGCGCCAACCACGTGACAGGTGTGTGCCTTCCCATCCCACCCTGTCCATGCATTTAAATCAACCTCGCGTAAGCCAGGGCGCCATTAATCTTAGTGTGCTCTACTCTACCTATCTATCCCTTCCATGGATCAGAGCTATGGCAGAGAATTTACTCTGCGCATGTGTGTATTCCTCCACCATCAATTTCGGCATTATGAATTCTACTAGGGGCATTTGCAGCTTCATTCTCCCATGGCCGAACCCTCCAGCGGACTGCGTCTACCCCAGTTGTTCCTTCACTACCTAACCCTCCATCCCATTCTTATTAGCCTTCATAGTGTCTCAGACATGCCAAGACAAAGGGGGAAATCCAAGCGCGGCTCGACATGGCAGTCTAGTCGACCTCGCTTGGTTATCCATCCCCCACTTGCACTCTCCCACAGATCTTCACCCTCATCACCCTCCTCGCCATCCTCCTCGTCGTAGTTTGACCACAACCTCGACAACCTCCTGCCCCTCTCCTCGCATTTTTCATGCAGGCTGGAGTTTTATTTCTCTGAAAACTCTCTGGGGTTCAATCGAGGACCACTCTCAGATTTGGCCTCCACTTCATAGCTAATTCTAGGTGCTCCTCCCAATTCACCTGCAAACATGCTAGCCCAGTCGCCCACATCCTGACCACACAACACCCAAACTTAGAGTGAAGGCCATGAAGCCAACCATGGACCACAACAGGGGCCTCACTCCTATGTCAACTCTACATCTAAATTGCAAGAAGGCCTTGCAATTCATCAAGGCCTAGTATTTGAGTTACAAAACGACCGAGATGACCTATGATTTCTAATGGATATCTTGGATGGGAAGGAAATGAAATTCCTGCAAATGCTCTCTGCATTATAGGGAGCTTGCCACCCTTCAACTGGAGAAGAAAATGAAACCAAGGTTGAGCCACCATTTCTAGTGCCAGCTCTACATGAGACTATAGAAGCAGAAGCGACACCAGTTGAGGAGGAAGTAGCACCACTAGGGGACCCAATGCCCAGCACCACCTCCCAGGACGCGTGGCCACATTACAAGCCTACCACATGATTTGCACAGGTGTCTCTTTGCCTAGTTAGTAGGGCGTATAACTTATATTTTTCCACATAGGCCCTACAATCGTATTTTGTCTATTGCAAATTATTTCAATGTTAGAAGAAAGGATAATCTAGTCACCCATAGAGGGTTGTATTTTTGTTTTTAGACTTTGTAATTGTTATGACTGGTAAGTTAAGACTTGGTTTCTTGACTTTTCTAGCTGGCTAAACTAGTTTCCCTTTGGGGCAGTTCAGTGTTTACAGTCTGGAACAAAATGGTGATACTTTGATTTTTGTTTTTTGAAGGATTTTTATACAATCTTCCTTACCAAAAAAAAAACCATCAACCTAATATTAATATATTTTTTTATTTTAATATTTAAAAAATACAAATGAACAGTTTGACTAGCTATAAAAACTATATAATTGATCTAGTATATTAACTTCTCAGAGGTACTTCATTTCCTACTCCTTAAGATATGATTAAAAATGAATGGTCTGGCTCGAAGTGAGGAGAAAAGTGTTCATCATCATTTTTCCTTTTAAGAAGATTATTATTTTATTTTAAAATTCTATATCATTTTTATGTTTATTTTTCTTTTGACTTATTTATTTATGGAGTAAGTTAATAAGTAAATAAATTCATTTTATTGGATAACAATTTTTTTTAATGACGAGGTCCAATTTTTTTATCCATTTTTTTTTTTTTTTAATTTTGTCAATTAATTTGTTTTATAATGGGCTAAAACCTATAAAAAGGGGAGTTTTATGATCAAAATTCTCATCAATTAGGTGGAACTATAACTTTTAACAAAATTCCTATCAAATTTGAGGAAGAATTCTCATCAAGAAAAAATTGGTTTTATCCAGATATTAACTTACTCTTCTATATTTGCATCACTCATCTTTTAGTCTATATATTTTAAAATTTTGACAATTGATTTTTTTTTATAATGAGCCAAAACCTATAAGCAATGAAGTTTATGATCAAAATTCATATCAAATTTAGGTGGAATTATAACTTTTAACAAAATTCCTATCAAATTTGAGAAAAAATTCTCATTAATAAAATATTGATTTAATCTACATATCAACTTACTCTTCCATATTTCTATTGCTTACCTTTTAGTCTAATTTGTTACATATCTCTACTTCTTGTATTTGGTATTTAGGTTTTTATGGATTTTATTCCTCCAAAAACATGAATGAACATTTTGATAAGCTATGAAATAATATACAATAACCGACTTAATCATTGGCTTCGATGAAAGTGAGAGGTGGAGAGACTCAATTTTCTACTCAATAAACATGTTTTATAAATTAAAAAAATTACTTAGTTTAAATAGTCTACATAAACTTGATAAATGTCGTAAATTTGATAAATAAAACATTGATCTCAATACCTTAAATGCCATTGCATATTTTTTTGTGTTGACCTATAAATTCACATTCTCTCGATTCTATACATCATTTGAATTGTTTAATAAAATAACCACAACTTAATGAAAACAAAAATGGCATTGCATATGTTTTTTTGTTAACCTATAAATTCACATTCTCTTGGTTCTATGCATCATTTGGATTGCTTAATAAAATAATCACAATCTATTGAAAACAAAAGAAAATCACTTTCTCAAATCTCATGTCAAGTTGAAAAGCGGTTACCTACAAAGATTATCTCGATCCTTCGGAGGCTCACCTTCAATTTCTTATGGAATGGCTAGGCTTGCAAGCGTCGATTTCACCTTTACAGTTGGCAAGAGCTGTCCAAGCCTTGAAAGATAGGGGGTTGGGGGCTAAAGCTTCTCTCCACCTTCAATCAAGCTCTTCTGGCCAGCTCCTTCTGGAGAGCACTCACCCACAATAACATTTGGAGCCAACTGATTAAAGCAAAGTATTTGGGCTCCCTATGCCTCCTTGACTGGATCAGAAAGCCAACTCTCATACAACAATGGTATTCTCCTCTCTGGAAAGGAATGGTAGCGTCCTCCAAGGTAGTTCTCCACTGGTTACGGTGGAAACCTGGCAAGGGGACGGACATTTTCATTGGACGGGATATGATTCTTGGTCTGGGTGACCTTTCGTTCCTCTCACCTATGCTGTGCGCGCGGCTTGAGGCGTAGAATTGCACTTACCTAGCCCAAGTTAAAATTCCGACCAGTGCGTTATCCCTCCCGGATGACTGGTTGGACAGTGGATCCCTGTCCCTTGATGATTCGCTGGCCTTAGAGTGGAGCCGCTACACATCGGCCCTCAAAGGTGCCGGGGTCTCTCTCACCGATAAACTTGATCTTTTGTTGTGGGCCGAGGGAGATGCCACGGGCTCCTTCACTGTTAAAAATCTTTATGACGCCATCCGTCAACAGATGAGGCTGGAGGTAGACCACTCCTGGATTCGTCACATTTGGAATTGGCAAGTCTCGCTTAAACTAAAGCTCTTTACTTGGCTGGCGGGTAGAGGGAAAATTCTTACCTGGGAGGCTCTAAGACATAGAGGTTGGGAGGGTCCTGGCATGTGCCCACTCTGTAAACACGCGTCTGAAGATGTGCATCATATAATGGTTCATTGTGATTTTACGAAGGAGGTTTGGCTTCATTTGATCAAGTCCCTCTCTCTATCTGTGGTCTAGGGAGGTAACACGTTCACGGCCTGCTTTACTGACTGGAACACACAAAAGTCAGCTCCTCCGAGCTTAGTTGTTCACATCTGCTGGCAAATATGGAAAGAGAGGAATTTTGCGATCTTTGAAGACCATCCTCCTTCCATACAGGCGGTTTTACATAGAGTTTGGGCCTCTTTTCATTGGCAACCCCCCTCGAACAAGTCCTTTGCTCCAAAGACTTGTGAGATCTCTTTAACAGATGGATACACACTGGCGTGCTTCGATGGAGCTGCAGCATCCACTGGCCTATGCTGCGGGGCAGGTGCATTTTTCAAAACACATCCAAAGAGAACTACAAATTGGTACTTAAACTGTGGGGAGGGCACGAATACTAAAGCAGAGCTTTTGGGATTGTGGACATCCCTCGCCCTCGCTTCTCTTTGGTCGCTCGATCACCTACTAGTCCTTGGAGACTCGCGTATCATTATAGATTGGATCAACAAAAAGTGTAAGCTCCACTCGGTCCATATAGAAAGCTGGATGGATAAAACGCAGCTGCTCTCAAAGCACTTCATGGACGTTAAGTTCCGGCATTTCTCCATAACACACAACAAGAAGGCGGATGCATTATCTAAAAGAACCCTCAGCGGTGAGGTGGGGAGACTATCAATTTTCCATTGTGAGAATGGATTTGAAAGTCCCATCATCTATATAAACCTGTTCGAAAGAGGTGGGCGAGAGCTCTGATCTGGCATTGTTATTCTCTTAATGAAAGCTCCTTCCGTGGGTTGTTTAAGCTATCGGATCTCCCCTTTCGACTGTACATTCACCACTGTCGGATCGGTGGCAGCACGCTTTATAGCGTTGGGAATATCCCTCTGTTTGATTGAGGTGGGCGAGCGCCCTGTAACTCCAATATTTGACAGTTCATAAAGCCTGTACCTTCTGTGGGTTTGTTTTAAGCATTTGATTCTCCCCTTCCGGGTGTTCATTTTCCACTGTCTGATCGGCGACAGCAGGTCCGTTTACAGCGTTGGGATTATTTCCCTTTGACGCTCTGTTAACGATGGAATTGGTGTGATTACAGGTCCCATTTTCTCGAGCTTGTTTTGTAAATGATTTATATTTCTAATATAATATCGAGTAATTTTTTTCTGAAAAAAATTGAAAAATAACAACTTCACATGGTAATGTAAGATATATTTATTTTGGGTAATGTTAGATATATTTATTTTTACTGAGTAATATGCTACTACTTAAACATAAATTCTTTTCCATTTTATATATACAAACTAAATTGGTAATAACGCGTCTCGATTATACTGAAAATCATAATTGTGTTTGTCGTCTTGTTTCTAATTTATCATTCTTTCATGTTTTAATCAGTTTTAAGATATCCAAATCAATGAAAAATCTCATTTAGATTATGATTTTACTCACGATTCCACCATTTTCTAAGAGATTTCGAGATTTTTTTAATAAACTCAATTTTTTTTTTAATCACATTAAATTATTAAAAATATATATAAAAAATAAAATTATTACAAAATTCTACGAAAACTATATATAAATGAGAATACTTTATCGAATTATATATATATATAGATAGATAGATAAATATAACATTGTAAATAAATTTATTAAAACAACGATATTGAAATTGATATAAACTAAAATTGGATTGCTCAATAAATGTTCCGCTTATGGAATCAATGGAAATTTAACTATATAAAAAAAATAATAAAATAATAGAATATGTGGATTCAATATAATATTTAGATAGTGAAATATAAATAATGTTACATAAAAAGGGAGGGAAATAAATTTTACAATTACAAAAATTATTTAAGACACTATACGATAGATAAAGCACAATATTCCTATTTTTATAATCATAAAATATATATCAAAACACACAAAATTAGAAAGTACAGATTATATGTATAATATAAATATTTATAAATGCATCTTAAGAAATTTGTTTTTTGAAAAGGTATAACTTTTAATGGGCCATTTCCTCCATACTGAAGGTATATAAATTAACATTAAATATGCAATTCAATCCTCGGGGCCGCAGGTTTGGGAGGAGTCATTCTTCACCACCATCGGCCCTTTATTTCCCTATAATACTTTGGTGAATCATCATCCAAAGGTCATCAATTTTATAGGGATGTTTGCTTGAAAAAACGACGATTCGACCTCTAAATCTCGCTATGCTCAGTGCATTTGACGTCCAACTTTCATTTAACAATGGAAGGGGTAAGGATATAATAGGAAGGGTTTGAAATAGTTTTCTATTTAAAAGAGACAATATGAAGTTGTGATGTTAATATCACCAACTTAGAAAATAACAACATATGTTGGAAAGATAACAAACATCTCTTACCTTTTGATAAACTTGTTGTATTTAATTTTGGTTGAAATCATGTGTGTCTAATGAGAATAAGGTAAGGAAGATTTTGCAAGCTTAGAAAATTTGATTTTCGATTTTAGAATCTTAGATACAAATTAAAAATAGTAATTACTTATTTCATATATTACATGCTTTGAGTGTTTTTATCGTTGTGATATTCTTTAATCATATTTGTGTCTTTTGGCCTCATGCACCAAGAAGAGAAACGAATAGAATTTGAGAAAAACCAAGTGTTTATCTCGCTTGGTATGTCATTTAACTCACAAGAGATGAGATTCACAAGAAGAATGTATTCTGGTGATTCATTTTTCTAATGTATATGTCAGATGGTTCTTTACTCTTTAAAATATATGCTACATGCTTAGAATTTGAACTATGAGATTTTTAAGATAATTTATTAAGATGCCCTTAATTCATAATTCATCCTTTAAACTTGTTTCCAAGGAGGGTTAATATGAAACCTTTGTTAAGATTCTTGTAATAAAGGTAGGTGTGTACTTTGGATGTAATGATCTTGGTTTTCACCTCTTTGGTATTCATTGAAGTGGAAATTATATTTAGAAGTGTATTATGTAGTCTAGAATATAGTAGATATCATATGTTGAGAGCTATAAGATGCCTTATAATGGGTTATGGTTTCAAGTTTCAAGTGATTTTCAAATTTGTGTGCAGGGCATACTTTGGACGAACAAGTGGGGAGTTAAAACTTCAAATTATTTAGAATTAGGTTTTCTTAAGGAAAATTGTTGTGAAAAAGTTTGTGAGAATTTTTCTCCTTATTTCTCCTATGTTTTAATGTCCCAATCTAAATCAAATATAACTACGCAATTGACCTAAAGAAAATTATCAACTCAAATATATGTTGATTCCAACATAAGGAACTTTACTAAAATTACTTAACTTATAGGAGCAACGGTGGGGTACTTACCTATGGTAAACAAACCAACATACCAATAGTATGTGGACTGGAGATTGTATCGATAAATTGATCTGAAAACCACAACCAAGAGTGGGGGACAACTCTCCACCCAAACATAGACCTTGCTACATTAATCTTTAGTTGGAGGTCACCTCTGAGCCCTCAATATACTACTATGAAAATGATTCCTTAGCCTTTTCCTCTGTATATCTCAGCCAAAAATGAGAGATGTCATTTTCTCCTTGGTTTCCCTCATATAGAATCTAAGAACTCAATCTGTAGGATGCACCTGAATTCTTTATTATATATATATATATATATATATATAGATTGTCTTTTCTTATTTTTAACATTTCATTTTACTACCCTAATTATTTATTAATAAGTACTTATTATACTTACTTATTATTTACTTATTTGTCTATTCATTTAATAATAATAAGACGGGGATGATCCCCTTAGGATAATTATTATTATTATTTGTTTAATTAAATAATAATAATAATATGGGGCATGACATATGTCGATAACATCAAATAGTCAAATTATTGGCAACAATAAGTGACTTGAGCCATACACATCAAATTTTTACATCAAGGGAGGGTGGAATCACGAAGGTGGGTTACACTTTCGTGACAATCTGGTCTCCAAAATTTCAAAAAACCTTTTTTCGGCCGAACTAAAAATATTTTTCGGCCGAACTATTTTTCGGTCGAAAAAATAAACGTCAAATCGAATGGAGCAATAACCGTGCCCTCGATTTGCGTGTAGAAATCTGGTCGGCCGGATATTTTCTTTCCGGCAATAAGTTTTCGTCCGAAAGATAGTTCAGCCGAAATATAGTTCGACCGAACTATCTTTCGGCCGAAAGATGGTTTATATATTGGCCACACATCGAGTTTCCAAGTTTTGGAAAAATTTGTTAGCGCGAGAGCTCTGTTCAATTGATGTCGTGAGGTCGCTGAGCACAGGGGTCGTCGGGGAGGTCGCGACCGCAGTGGAAGTGAGGCCGAGGTCGCAGGGGTCGTGGAGAGGTCGTGAGCGCTGGGTACAGGTAAGTTCATTCTTGGTCGAGGTTGTTGTATTTTAAGTTTGCTTCCTGAATACGAAAAAATTGTGGGTTCGCTGTCGATTCAAATGTATTGTAATATTGTACTACGAAAAAATTGTGGGTTTGCTATTGGTTTAAATTGTGGGTTCGCCGTCGGTTTAAATTGTGGGTTCGCTGTCGGTTCAAATCTATTGTAATATTGTAATACGAAAAAATTGTGGGTTCGCTGTTGGTTTAAATTGTGGGTTTGTTGTCGGTTCAAATGTATTGTAATATTGTAATACG
>JASDQU010790039.1:96928-109845 GCA_032191745.1 Picea mariana | reverse complement strand
AATAACGTGTTAAGTATTTTTAAAAAACAATTTCCCTAATTAAATGTTGCCCAATACAAAATTTAAGGTCTAAGTCTAAATTACGCTAGTGGTAAAATTTTGTCTATCTATAAAAAAATATATATAATAATAATAATACAAATAAAAACAACTTAAATAATAATTATGATCTTTGTTAAATCTTGTAACACGAAGGGAGTAATAAATTTAATTTATTCATAAAAAAAAAATATGTTGAAATAAAATTTAAAAAGGGAATTAACTGTTTTATTATCTTTGATAATTTAAATTTATTTTAATTAAAAGATAAAAGGGAAAAAGGGTTAAATTCCACACCTGCCTTTTTTGAATTCTAATTAAAAATGGGAAAGAGGGAAAATCTAAAATTTTAGGAAACTAGGAAAAGAGGTAAACTTAAAAAGGGAAAAAGGGGAACATAAGGGAAAAAGCAGAAGGTCAAACTTAGTAAAGCATCTACCATTTAAGAGCTTTCTAATTTAAACTGAACTAGCAATTTATTAAAAGGGAAATTTATTAAAACCTGTAAGAGAATTTGGGGACACCTAGGAGTGATTCTAGGAGTAACTCTAGGTGGGTGAGGGAAATAAAGATAATAAATTAAATAAAGAAATTAATTTATGGAGGAATGTAGGGATGGGCGACACTTGTACGGAGAGGAATTTTTAGGGATTTATTTTTAAAACTTTAATTAAATGAGATTTTAGGAAAGAAAGGATGTTCGAAACTCTATATAATGAAGGAAGGAGAAGGATGAAGGATCATCTTCTGTTTGCATAATGTTGCGCTATAGAAATATCTACTTGAATGATTTATCTTGTGGGAGTTGGGATACCCAGCTCAGTGATTAGTGGTAGCTCGGCCTTGCGAGGCAAGCTGGGTGCTAGTTGAAATCTATGGATAGTGAGTGTGTGGCCCCTTTGCGGCTTGGGGGGCTAAGGGGGAAGAAGAGTACCCCTAGAATTGGCTGGGAGGTACCGATGAAGTCTTGACAGTCAAAGAGCGGGAGTTGAATGGAGTGCACGGGACGCCATTCAGAGCGAGCGATCAGGCAATGGTAGGCTCTCTTCATTTTTGTATGGTAGAATGTATTAGGACTTATGTTTGGATCTGCTTATTTATTGGAGAAGTAAACTGATGTTTTTTTTTTTTAAATGATGACTGGAACTTTCCTTAGACTAGCTCGATGGTTGTTGACTCCCATGGACTTCATTTTCCCACATGTCTAGACCACCTTGTTGTGTTTATTGTGTCCTTCATGGTTGCTTATCTTTCATCCCTAGCTTGCCAGTCTTCGCCTAAGCAGTCGACTAGGAGCCTGATCTACGGTCATCGCCTTAGCATTAAAAGACCTATGGATCTCATTGCCCTGCTTTTCTGTACGAGGATGACGAGCGAAGGATGAACCTGTTAGCTGGCTACCCTTGATGTTGTCCTTGGCTGAAGGTTTGACTTGCTCCTTGATGCATTTAAATAACCTTGAAATTTTGATTGATGGTGAAGTTTCTTTATTTTGCGTTTTATAATCGCCGGATAAGTTTATCTCTGCGTTTTTATAAATTACTGGATGAACCAGCACCGTGTTGCATTACCTCCCTCACAAATTAACTCTGTGTTCATTTATTGATGGCCTTTTTCTCTATGAATTTATCTCTGCACATTAATATTTGATGAATTGTATCTTGAGCTTTTGCCCATTTGATTGATTGCCTACAAATTATTCTAGTTTGTGTTTTTCTAGGGTGTTGGGCTAGAGATATTACCTTGGACTCTGCAAATTTTTTGATGGCTAACTTACCCTGTGGAATGCATTTTCGAGGCATTTTTTCCCACTATTGA
This sequence comes from Picea mariana, assembly GCA_032191745.1. Taxonomy (NCBI): domain Eukaryota; kingdom Viridiplantae; phylum Streptophyta; class Pinopsida; order Pinales; family Pinaceae; genus Picea; species Picea mariana. The sequence continues at coordinate 107,988 of JASDQU010790039.1, read as the reverse complement.
GAATGCGTTTTTAGTAAAAACTCAACTTTAGAACAACGATTTCAATCTGCATAATTATCCCTTTTAATGGCGATCTCGCGCAGCATATTCATCACTTTTATTGGTGATTTATCTCTGCATAATCATCAACTGTTAATGGTGATTTAACTCTGTGTGTTCCTCACTCTTTAATGGCGATTTCACCCTGTGTGTTCATCCCTTTATAATGGCGATTTCTCTCTGCTTTCCTATCATGTTTAATGGCAGTTCTACTCTGCACTTGTCTAGGTAGTTTCATTGTAGATGGTAGTGTTTCCCTTTGTTCTTGTGTAATGGTGGATTTTCATGATTTAGATTGCGTCATACCTGCCAAACAGACCTGATTTGCAAGCTATGTTAACCGCGTTTTAATCCTGTAGATGAAAGCACCATCCTTCCTTGCTAAGCAATGAATCCACCCTCTAAATGAGCGCGAGTTGAATCTTATTTCACACCTGGATTTTCGAGTTGGGGTAACTGCATTGAATCTTGGTTATACACAGTGTTTTTCCCTTTTTTTTTTTATAGAGCATTCTTCTATCTCTAAAATTATTGTGTGGGATAGCGAATTTGTAAATCATTTTGCTTAAAATTTTACAGATGTCTATCTCTGTCTGCGTTCTTAATTTGATGTAGATATTAGATGTTTATACCATGTCGGTATGTACTAATCTTCAATAGATAATGGTATGTCCGTGTATTATATAGCGGTAGATAGGTTATTTTCTATGATATTGAATCGCTACCAGAACAATGATTATTTAGTTTTTTTGTTTCAATATGGTGGAATGATATTCACTAAGAAGTAAGATTTGCCTTGGAATGATTGTGTCTTGCCCATGACTTTTTTTCTTTTCCTTGGAATGACCGCGTCTTGCCCTTGATACCTGGCGTTAAGCCTGTAGCTAAAAACTACTACTGCCATGTGTCAGGACGGAAATCATGCTTGTTTCATGAGTTTTCATTTGCTTGAAATCACCTGCTTTCCATTTTAATGATGGTATTCAATTTTGGCAGTTTACCTTTTTATTGTCCAGGACCTAAATAAGTTCTAAAAATATTGAAAGTACCAAAAAGGATGAATGATACAACTCTGTCAAAAATGAAATTGTATATTTTTCTAGAATTCTTATATTTAATTATTGATAATGATGCATCGAAAAAAATAAGATGTTAAATATGATGCAATGTAGGGTAGACTTATTTCTATCTAAACCATACGCTATAATGATTTGTTCATGATTATAAATGGAGATATGTGTTTAAATAAGTGTTCAATGGTTCTTAGCTTCAATTGAATAGGTTAGAGCACTATATTGTGGCTCCTTAGCCACCCCTTGACTAGTTCAATCCCGTGGGCATAGGCATCTACCTATAAAACCAAAAGAATGATTTGTTGGAAATGTTGGGTTATATATACAATATCAATATTTTGTGCTAAAAACCTCCTACAACAATACCATGATTGCCCAAGATATTATGTGAGGGAAGATAAAGTAGAGTGGTTAAAAAAAAGGAACCCTAATTTAAAATAGATCAAAACATGATTAGCTTTATTGATATGCCCAAAGGTGTTATATGGTTTTCTAGTGGGTCCATAAATGCTAACTACCAATGTAAAAAAAACTAAATTGATTTTGCACATAAACATAGGAAATACCTTATTCCATATAGTGAGTGAAAAATACTTTAAGATTGTTAATATGATTATTCAAGTAAATAGCTAGATGGACAGAGAGGTGGATTATTATATAATTGTCCATTTAGGTGGTAATTAAATTAAAATTTGTCAGGAGAATAAAGACTAGATCGCAAAATTTAGACTTGCTAATTTAGATATGTAATTGTTGTTAGTTGGATTTATAGATATCGCCTAACTGGAACTTAGGCTTGCTAAATCTGAGTCATAATTCATGTCAAGTTCGATTGGTAACTCACTTACTAATGGAATCTAGACTGGTTAATTGATCTGTAATTAACGCCAAATTAAACCATAGATATAGACCTTTTAGCCTTGAGTAATGGTTGGTTGTTGACGAAGTCATTTTTAGCTTGCGCTTCCCATTTAGGGTGCGGTTGTTCATTTTAATTAATTTTTGTACTTGGTTGTAAACATTTAATGTGCTTTTATGTTGGGTCGTTATGTTGTTGTCGCATGAGTTGCATGCATTGTGTTCGTCGTCGTGTTGCGATGTTGAGTATAATTTCGTTATTACCTTCCTACACACACACAAAAAATAAAATTTAAGGGTGCTTTTACCAGTTGTACATCGTAGGATTCGTACCGGATGGGGTCGTTACAATAGTGTCCAACTCATGTTCACCATCAAGAGCTAGAGTTGATCGTTGTCGTTCTCCCAAGGAAGATCTTCAACTCCATCCCTGAAAACTGTGCCAGAAGATGTTAGTCCCTAACATTGCACTTGAATGCTAAAAGGAAATCTAGGGCACCTCAGTTATTGCAATGGTTTTTTTGAATAAAGATTATTTTAGGTAAGACCGAACAAGAAAGGAGTACATCTAGAGAACTAATTAAAGCATACACAGATTAATGATTTTCACCATTTGGCATGGATTGTTTTGACATATCTCATTGATCAAAGGTAATCAAACAATTTATCAGAAAAAAAGGTTGATAATAGTACAGATAGAAAGAAGAATATGGAAAACAAATATGAAAAATGCATGCTTCACTATCAACTTAAACTTGCATAATCCATAAGAATCTTCATAAACATAAAATATTTATGAGCATGAGAACTTGATATCTGGATGAACTTTACTGAAATAGAGTAAGAACATTAAACAATTAATGTATAAGAAGACTGTAGTTCATCAATTTTATTCAAATGAGAGGAAGAAATAATATGAAAATATAGATAGAAATCACAGACTGATAAACAAGGTCGCCATATAGCTCTGATGTTGAAATCTAGAAAAGAAAACAACCCTCAAGTTTAAAATGGAAAAAAAACCACCCTCTTCCTAAAAAGTCCCTCTCCCGGGCCTCCTCCTTCCTTGGTAATTTCAACGAATTTCTCCTGTTGTTCAACTTCGTCATCAATAATGACTTTATCTTTTTTTAAAGAAGGATAAAAACAACCTTTGCTTGGTTTATCTGGTTTTAGGCCTGTATGATGGGGTTTCGGATCACTGTGCTTTCAATTTTTTACCTTTCTTTATCTCCATAGGGTTCTCAAGTTGCTTCTCAGGTAGTTCATATATGAACTCAACTTTCATAATTGGAATTTTTTCTTTCTTCAATTTCTTGTTTCTTCTAACATAAACTCTTTCATATTTTTCATCCTTCTGTTTGGTTGAGGAAAATGTCGATCTTCACTTGTTTGACTCCTCCTATTATTCTTTAATATTCCTTTTCATCGATAATTTTTATCTAGGGGCAGAGGAAATTCTATTATGTGATTTTTCAGATCCTCCAGATAAACTACCTTTTTTCTCTATTACCCTGGTTTTCTTGTTTGCATATTTCACTGGTGTGTTTTCTTCATGCTCTTGAAACCCTAAGGAGTCTAAAAACTATGCTCAATATACTCCTAGTTCATTTAAATCTTGTAAGACTAAGATTTTAATAAATATTTGATGAAACAAGCAATTATGTGCATTCTCAGGATGAGCTTGTATCTCCTTATCCATGCTGGTCAGGCTCTTTAGAAAATAGAAAGGTAAATTCATATGCTCATCTCCATGGATATGCATAACAAATCTTAAATGATAACAAAGGACAATTGAAAACCTTCCCTCACCAAGTATGTATCTATGAATGAAAGGTAATGTTTTTTTTCATTCCCTGTTTAACCATTTGTAAGGGATGCCCTGAGCCCAATCTAGATTCTGGTGTTGTTTGAGTAGAAATTTGTTGCATATGTCAGCTTGAAGCTTTAGGTTCTTGAACCATCTTTCTACTTCTATAGAGAGATTGCAGGCTTGAGCTATGGAATGCTCTGTTACATGGATAATTATATCACGAACTTGAGAGTGATACCCATCAAAATAAACTTTTGGCGAACAACATTGAAATGTCTGAGTGATTCCCTCGAAAATATTTTTAGAAGTCGAACCAGTCTACTTTGATGAAATTTTCCTTATTTTAGGATAAACTTCCAACAATTCGGTCCCTTCTAGTTCAATTTTGATCACCCAAATCCTTTTAGCAAGCACCATATTAGAGATTGGTCTCCTGGTAGAATTTCAGATGCGCCAGGGTTTGGATTAGCTGAAGATCTAAGATGCAAAAATGAGATTATACTCAATATTAGGTATGAAATGCAGAAATTCACTAAAATACATGTTAAAATGATTCCCCAATCGATCATATACTTAGATGTGATTGAAAACCCCTCATGAACACTGGAGCAGGGTACAAACTCATATCTTGTGATAATGCCAAATGATCACAGACTAACATGGAGGGATTTCTAAATGATTTGCACTATCTTTGAGTTTTTCAAACTCATGCCACTTGTTACCACAATTTCGGGTTCAAAACACACGTTCAAACATAAAACTTTGATATGCTACAAGAACAAGCCTGTTCTTGTAGTAGATGAGCATATTTCATAATCCTTTGAGAAAAAGAATGAAATGAAGAGTGAAAATGAGTCTTTCTGATGGTCTAACACTCAATTCAAAAGCATCGTAAAATAAAGACTTTAAAAGAAAGTAATAAAACATTATTCCAAGAAACATAATGGCAGGGTGAAGACAATAACTCAAAAAATAAACATGTAAATAAAACTAGGAGGAAGCAAAGGGATGAATAAGATGGGGTTTTCAATCCAAAGAAGAAAGGTATGGGTCCCAATACTAACAAGAGAAAAGTCCAAAAATAAGAAGATTGACAGACATTGCAAATTTTGTGGGAAATATGGTCATGTGGAGTCCAAATGTTTTAAAAATATGGAATCCTTAGAGGTAGTGATGAAGAAGCACAATATCAAATTGATTCTTCTTCTTCTTCTTCTCATGGACATGCACTTTTTGCTTTTGGTTTCTCCTTCAATGCAACTTCTTATTCTTCTTCTGATGAGTGGGTTATTGATTATGGAGCATCTTATCATATGGTTGAGGATAAATCCATATTTTCTTTTCTTAATGATTGTAAAACCAAGAAAATATTTGTTGGTGATGATATATCTCTTAGTGTTGCAGGGTCTAGAATAGCTTAGGTAGATAATAGTCATTTCAATGATGCATTATGTGTTCCAAGTCTTTCCTGCAACCTTCTATCAATGTATCATATCACTCATTTAGGTGAAGGTAAAACTGTAGAGTTTTCACCTCACAAAGTTGTAATCAAGGATTTAAAATATCATAAGCATGTCCTCACAATCTGAAATGTTGATGATATTACTAGGTTGTACAAGTTTGACAAATTTGGGTCATCATCATTTCCATCAGTTTTTGTTGCTCATAGCAATGACTTGAGAAAATTTTTTCATGAGGCATTTGGTCATCTAAACTATCGCTCATTGCAAAAATTATGTAATCAACATATGGTGATTGGTCTTCCTCTTGTTTCTTGTAGAGATGGTGTTTTTTTCAGTTCTGTTCTCAGAAAACATCACCAGGATAGTTTTGACAAACGTGCCTTTTGACATGCCTTGACCCCTTTGTAGCTTGTTCATAGTGATTTGTGTGGTCTGATTTCTTCTCCTTCTTTCTCTAGGTGCAAGTATTTATTAACTTTCATTGATGACTTTAGTAGACACACTTGGGTTTACTTCTTAAAACTTAGGAGCCAAGTTTTTGGCCTAAAAGGTCCTTATAGAAAAAAAATATGAACATCAACTTCAAAGATTCAGAACAAATAATGGAGGAGAATATGTGAACAATAAATTTACAAGTTATTGCATTGCATAAGGAATTCATATGAAACATACTATTCCATGTACACCACAACAAAATGGTGTTGTTGAGAGAAAGAGTCACATATTAAAATAAATGGATAATTGTATGATCCAATCTAAGGGATTAAGTCTTCATTATTAGGTGAAAGACATCAACTATGAAAATTACATAGCAAATTTCACTCCCACAAAGGCTCGAAAAAATATAACATCAGAAAAAGCATGGACTGAAATTAAGCCAGGTGTAAGCCACTTCCCAGTATTTGGTAGTGTAGCATGGGATCACATTCTTGATGAGAAAAGGAAAGATTTACATCCTAAAAGTTAGAAGTGTATTTTTTTTGGATATTATAAAGATGTCAAAGGTTTAAGTCTTCTTCAACTTCCTTCCAATTAAATTATTATTATAAGAGATGTTAAATTTGATGAAAATATCTTGGCCCATGAGCCTAATGTAGTGTTTGTGCCATTTTCTATTCCTATTCTAGTTTCTTCTTCTTTAGATGATGACAATGATGATGAAAATCCACCTCCTCCTATTCACCTTCCTCCAAATGAGTCCATTGAAAATCAACCTGCACTAGCACTATCACTTCCTAAATGGGTCCATTCAACACGAGAAGCAGCTGGTGATATTGTTAGTGATCCTTTAGATTAATGTTAGACATGTTCACAGTTCCAGAGAGCCTCTTGTATTTTGGCTCAAGTATCCGAGACTCATGATCTAGAAATATTTGTAGAAGTTTCAGGCCATCCAGATTGAGACACAAAAATGAATGAAGAGTATCTCTCTTTAATGGTGAATGATACTCCAAATCTTGTACCTATTCCAAAAGGAATAAATCTTTTCATATGTAACTGGGTGTATAGAACTAAGTATGCATCAGATGGAAGTGTTTAAGGACACAAGGCTCGGTTAGTAGCTAACGTATTATATCAAGTTGAAGGAATTGACTATAACGAAACCTTTTCCCTCGTAGCCAAAATGAATCCAATCCACCTTGTTCTAGCCCTTGCATCCTCACATCAATGGGAGGTCCATCAGATGGATGTTAAATCTTCCTTCTTGCATGGGGATTTGCAAGATGAAATCTACATGGAACAACCTCCTTGATATGTATGAAATGACTCCAACCTTGTTTGTTTCCTTAAGAAATCTCTTTACAGTCTTAAGCAAGCTCCTCGAGCTTGGTATGAAAAAATGGACAACTTTCTTCTTAACACTGAATTTTCTAGATGCCATTTTGACCCTAATGTTTATACCAAGAAAGTAGGAAGCCATCTCATAATACTTTTTCTTTATGTTGATGATATTATCCTCACTGGTAGCGATCCTAAACCTTTAACCCATGTTAAATCTAGCCTTAAGAAGAATTTTAAAATGAAAGACTTAGGATATTTTGATTATTTCCTTGGCATCCAAGTATTAAAAACCAAAGAAGGAATATTTCTTTCCCATTCTAAGTATCCTTGTTACCTTCTTCTATATTTTCACATGGATGATTCTAAACCAACCCCTTCTCCCTTCCAGTCTGGAGTCAAACTTGCTGCCACTTGTACTTCTCCCAACGTTGATGCCACTTTGTATTGTTAGTAGTTGGTAGACTCTTATATAATTTTATTCATACATGTATTGATATTTACTTTTTTGTTTTTCTTGTTTCCTGGTATATGAAAAACCCCATGAAAAATGTTGGAAAGTAGTTAAAAGAGTACTTTGGTATGTATGGGGTAGAATTCAATTTTGGATACATTATAGTTCAAGGGGGACTCCCTTGGTTGGTTTCACCGATTCAGATTGGGCTGAAGATGTTGATGAACCTAAGTATACCATAGGTTATGTTTTCATCCTTGGGTATGGACCTATCTCTTGGGATTGTAAGAAACAATATGCTATTTCTCTTTCTTCGACATAAGTAGAGTACCAAACAGTGTTTAATGCAATTCAAGAAGCCTTGTGGCTTCAAAAGATCCTTTTAGAGTTTGGATTCCAACAACAACATCTAACCACCCTCTGGTGTGACAATCAAAGTGCCATCAAGATCACAAAATATCCAGTTCAAAATCAGTGCAACAAACACATTGAGCTACACATGCACTTCATCAGAAATCACATTCATAATAGAGTTATTAAAGTGCTCTTTTTCCCTAAATAAGATCAAGTGCAAACATATTCATAAAGTCTCTTACAGAAGCGAAGTTTTCCAAACTTCAATCTATGCGAGGAGTTCAATAAGTTTTCATTGAGGGGGGATAGGATCAAATTCCTCATTCCTTCTCCTATTGTGTTTCCTTTGTAAATCCTTCAATCCTAGCCCAAGTTGTTCTTAAGGGGGGATGTTAGGATATTTACACTTAGGATTTAGTTAAGATCAACTTGTTCTAATATGGATGCGATGGAGCATATTGGATGGAAAATAGATCAAGATTCATATTACATATTATCTCCTTATCATAATTTAATCAAGGATAGCCTGATCCCACCTCCAAAATGACTAGGCGTCTTATTTAACATTGGGAATTTTTGGAAAATCGATCGTTCGCAAAAATTGGGGAATTATTCTTTAGTAAAATGGTCAAATATCCCAAACTGTTCTTTATTTAAAAAATATTCCCACTCAATACTCAATACTCAATTTGGGTCATCCTGTACAAAACCCATGTTTTAAAATCCGTTGATTCAACTCCATTGCTTTATAAATAATGTGAAAAGTTCATTTCCCAGAAACCGCTGCCACGTGCAATTATATTTCATTTTGGGAGGGGTCCCTAGTATCGATATACCATCAAGGGGGGGCCTTGAATTACGCACGAGCTGACACATAACCTTCATAAAAAACTGGTGATTTGAATTTCAGACCCCCCCTTCTATTAACTGTCGAGTAGGTTGAGGGGGGCCAAAATTATTCAAGATCATTGATTCTTCCCTTAGAGTTTGGTGACCCACAAACAATCATGCCATCTGTGCATCCAGTTGATGAATGACTCACGTTGATGTTGTGTTCATTTCCCGATACCACTATATGCCTAGCACTTGATCATAACATTTGGTTCCATGATGTTATGGATTAGGCACTTATTTTGTGTCATGAATACATTTAAGTATGTTGGACTCTTACAATAATGTTGGATTGAATGTATAAATTAGACGTAGTCTTGGTAGGTGTCGAGGATAGTTGACTTAGTATATAAATTATAATTTAGGCTAGACAGAGACCCTAATAATAATATTTTAATTACAAATCAACTTTTTATGACATCTGGTGATACCAAGAATAATTCATTTGATGGATTAGGGATGGAAAATTTTGACCCGAGGTGAAAAGATTGACAAAGAATTTGAAGCAGGAAAAGTAATTAAATGTATTTGCGAAGACCTTACTAGACTAAAAACTTTAACTCGACGAAAAATTTAAATGCAAGAGACAAATATGAATGGTGAAGGCTCACTAGATAAAACATTTGGTGATGGAAAACTAGAAAGATTTGCATAAATGAGGTGAGAAACTAAAATTTTTGATGGGGTCAATTTATGTTACAACACATCCTTTTGTCTCGTCACCTTCCCAAAATTTTCAATGTGGTGAAACTTTTCATTGCATGCTAATTTATCCTATGCACTATTTTGATGCATGTGCACAAATTTGATTGGTAGGCACTATTTTGATATGGTAAACTTTGGTGCACATGATACTTTAAATGGCACACATTGATTCATAAATGTGCTAATTTTTCTAGTCCACTATTGAACACTGGTGCACTCATACTCAAATAATCTTTTAAGGGGTATGTTCAAATGTAGTGTGATACGACTGCATAAGACTCCATAACTTACTAAAACACATGCCCTCATGCTTTGGTTTCCAAAGATTTATTTCTTCACTACCTTCATCATCCAATGTTGATATATTCTTTCTCAACATTCCCTCACAATCATTGCTCCATACTCCCTTGCAACAATACATCACACACTCATTGTGAAAATCTAAAATTTCCATATACAACTCACTTTATGTTGCGACTCATATTTTTCTATTGTTTCCATATCTATCTCTCTTTCTTCATCACTATTTCATCATAATTTTTACCACATGTGCTTATTAGAGTCTCAAATACCAACTTGAGCCATATCTCCTCAGAGATAGTGCAACTGCATTCCCTTGTAGCCTACAAAGATGCATATGATGTAGCCAACCTCTCTTGCTCAAAACTACACAACACATAGTCTTTTTACCTCCTAGTGTTACATCTCTTATCGACTCATTAAACTAGGAATCTTCCCTCTACCATCAACATCACAACTTTTTTCAGGGACATACCTTTAACAATCTTCTTCTTCATGCAGAATCCTTAAACTTGGTCTGCAACATATTCTCTTGTAGGTTTCATCATCTTCACTAGAAACATTTTTTTCTTAGTAGATTCATCAATCCTCTTAATTTTCATGGGCATCATCTTCATCATCCTCATTCTATCATTCATCTCATCCTAGAGGTGTATCTAGCTTTGATACAACATAATGTAGCAGGGAGGGCACCCCCCTTGCATACTTAGTCACATAGTGGAAGCTTTTATGGCTCCCCTACAAAAAAATGTGCAACAAACTATAAAACAACTACATCCATGACACTGATTCACACATTTACAAAAGTATTTAATGTGGAAACCCAATGATGACCCCTCTCTCTCTATTCATTATCTTTGGAAAACAATATTTCAATGGCTTGATAGACCTTTTCCTATTTTACATAGCTAATTTGGTTTCCATGCCCAAGTCCATGACAACATCAACCAACCACCTCTTCCTCATGAGCCTTGTTCTTCTCTTTGAGGATTCTCTGTACTATCTATTGTCTTTGTTTTTTCTATATTTATCCATCTTTATCAACTGGTTCATCTTCATCTTCCCTTGAACTTGTTCACCTCCCACTATATTAACATGATATCCTTTCGACATGTTGACATTTAATCTCCCAAAGTGATTCCACTTCTATGCATCCCTCTCTTCACTATCCCAAATGTTTTGCATGCTAAAACTCTGGCATGCACTAAATGTTTTGGTGCATGCTAATTTCTCTTGCATGCATTGATTCGATGCACATGCACAAAATAGTGTGCACCATTCCAACATGCTAAATTGTGGTGCACATGCTAATTTGACTAGCGTGCACTAAT
>JASDQU010790039.1:58687-74531 GCA_032191745.1 Picea mariana | reverse complement strand
CTGGGGAATTAACCCTAAAGCCTCATTCATAATAACCACAACACTTATACACTCTATCTAACCCATTGAAATGAACCATAAGTATTAAATACTGAAAAATAAAAAAAACCTATAATTTATTTTATAAATAATATATTTTCTTCTCCATCATAACTTTGATTAACCATTATATTCTCATATTTTTTAATGTTATATTCACTTTAACAAATTACACGTGGTTGATACACAAATAAGAAGGGGAGTCACAAGATGGATCAAGACTATGGCTAGGGAAACCCTAGCCGTAGTCCCGATTTTCTTTTCTTCGTTCTAGCCTATAGGTTTGTGCTCGGGATCTTGATCACGACGACCTCTGCAACGACCTTCTCCCACACTCATGTTCCTGTTTGTGGATTCAGATCCATTTTTTTTATGCTATGGCGAGTTTGTTCGGTTTTTCTATGGGATTTTGTGGATTCCTATCGGTTTGGATTGGGTGCCTAATTCCTATACAGTGTGGAGGGTTTGGGACAGGCTAGGTGCCTTTGGCTCCATTCCCTTCCCTCTTTTCTTCCGTTTTTTATTTCTTTGATAAATCCAGGGTCTGCGACCTTCTCCAGTTTTTTTTAGCGTTGAATCTCTGTGGGGCTCCTCCCCATCCCTTATGGGTCTTCTTCCAGAACTGCCTCCTTGTTTCATGATCGTTGTTAGGGTTTTATGCATACCCTTGATGTTTAGCTCCGGTTTCAATTTTTTTTTTCTAAGTTATGATATTGCAGCTGATGGGTCAGATAGTTCTTGGAATCTCTCTTCCCTTTGAGAAGTATGTATGCAACTCATACCTGGTCTATTCCATTTTTGGTATTTCTTGGTTGGTTCGCTCGCTCTCGATAGGTTTTTCTTGGGGGTTAGTTCCCTGCAATCTGTGGTCGTCTTCCCTAGGTTTTTGCAATGTTCAGGGTTTGATGTATACACAGATCGATGCTTTTGGTGTGTGGTTGCTATACCTCTCTGACCTGGTCCGTCCAGTTTTATGGTATGTTCAGGGTTTGATGTATACACAGATTAGTGCTTTGGTTTGTGGTTGCTATACCGCTTTGACTTGGTCCGTCCAGTTTCCGAAGTTTCTTTTTTATTTGTTTCTCTTGACATTTTTCTCTCCTGGTGGGGGCCTCGACCCTTGGTTGTTCTCATTTCCATTCTTGGATTACTGTATATGTCCTTTTGATCTATGATGCCTTTAGGATGTACTCTCTCTTAGGGTTTTTAGCCTTGTTTTTCTTTGATCTTTTTATCCAATATTGAGAGACGTGCTTAAAAGAACCTACAAAATGTTATTTGGTTCTCTTCAGATGAATAAAAATACGTTTTTTTTCTTAATTTTTTAAAATTAAGCATGGTTTCATCTTACTCAATTGATGTAACCATTTAAATATAATATACCTTTTGTGAAAAATTAAATAACTCACAACACTAAAAAAAAACCATAAATATCCCTTAAAAGAGATGTAGAAATGTAAATCTATATTGTTTTTTTTTTCATAAAAGTTTTTTGTTTTTTATGAGTCTAAAAATGTTTTGTGAGTTTTTATTTTTTTAATTTTTCTAGAATATTTAAATGGGGATGGTTAAATAATAATAATCACAATTTATAAATTTTAAGTGGATTTGAACATACCGTTTATAGTGTTTCCATTAAAAACATATTTTAAACAAATAATTTATTTAATTAAATTATTATATATATATATATATATATATATATATATATATATATATATTTATTTATTTATATTTTTAAGGTAAAAAATCTTATTAATAATTTAGTTGATAATTGATAGTGAGAATGTCAATTATTGAATATAATTTATGAATATGAGTTGATTCATTGTTGTCATTAAAAAAAGTACACCACTTAAAATGACCTACCGGTGGTTTGTAATGGGGCAAACTTTCACTCCTACCAGATGTTTTTAGGTCTTGGGTTGTTAACCTATTTTTTTATGTCCAAGGAAGATGATCTCTTAGCCAATTGGAAATAGTGTTTGGTCCTACTCCATGGCCAAAAGACGGTTTCACCCTAGACAATATCCACAAGAAAGATAGTTTCCTTCTTGAGCATCACGAATACTACCTCCAATGGGATTGTGTGCTTCCTAATAGCATCTAACCTTAATCCCATACATAAAACTAGATGTTACCTCCAATTACAATTTAACCTCTCACCCAAAAGAAAAACTAACTCTTACATAAACACATATCATTTATATTCATTCTTTCCATATAATTGTTTTTCTTGAAGATGGTACTTCGCATTTGGAGGATAGTCGAGGATGGTCAAGGCACACTACCGGTCAACAACATGGTTCTAATCCAATAACAACATGTTGCTTGCAGAAATTAAACCTTGGTGGGGAGGATCATAATCCTTCCTCTCAACCACCCAAACCAAACCCAATTGACAATTTGTTTCCATATAACATTTTTACATATAAAACAATAATTACTCAAAACTTACCACATCCCTCGGTACCTAGAACCAAAATCAAAATATAGTATCTGAATATTTGAATATGATGTGTAATCATAATCCACAACATTAAATAATGTAATATCTCCTAATAAAGTTGAGCGATTTCTACGGATGACTATTTATTGATTATAGATACCATAAACTTTTGTAAATAGATTTTCTTTAAAGTAGTAATAATAATAATACTAGTAATCCATTTTTAAGGTCACGACCAAGCCAAACACCAAATTGGTGTATGAGACCCCTTGTTTGTGGGACAAGGAACCCCTGTAATAAAGCTATAATAAAGTTTGTCTATATGTACTTAAACTAAATTTACAACCAATGCAATAAATATAAATATTAATTTTATATATAAAGTAAAATGAGTATCACATTATTTTCAAATCCATACTAATTTTTCATCAAAGCCATACTAAATGTGTTTGAAAATTAAATATGAATCATTATGGAAGATTTTTAACAATACATTGATGATGATCATGATGATTATGATTATGATTAAAGTTCACTAATTCTATATATAAAATAAAACGGGTAGCACATTATTTTCAAAGCCATACTAAATGTGTTTGGAAATTAAATATGAGTCATTATGGAATATTTTTAACAATACATTGTTGATGATGATGATTATGATTGAAGTTCAGTAAGACCAAATTTGGTCTATCGGACCTTAAGAAGGTAAGGGATTACTTGAATTTTTTTTATAAATTTATTTCTATGCTTGAAAAATATTAAAAAAAAACGTTCCAAATTCATTATAGTTTTGTTGAGTTAGAAGGTTTGTAAGGTTGCTAGTGTGAAAAATATTTGAGAATTGAGATCTAATCTGAGTATATGCCAGACATTTTAAGAGAAAGTTCTTTTCATCTTCAACATTTTTAGTGTCACAAAGATGGTATATTTTATCATCCCATGATATTCCAATGCCGAGTTTCAATATGGAGCTAGTGATAATTTGTTCTTATTTTAGCAATGTTGATTTTCTTCTCTACACTTGTCAAAATATAGAGATACTTTTGATCTTCTAGATTAGGGTTGATCACCTCCTTATAATATCTTAATTCTCTTTTATCCTCTAATTGTTTATGGCACCACAATTTCTCCTTAAATTTAGAACTAATGATATTTTAAATATTACCATTATTCTGGAAAATGATCTTCCTTTAACCAAGACCATGCATCTTTATGCCATATTTACTTGATCGGAACATGGTTTTAGTTGAAGTTTAAAGCAATTTTGGAATAGTAACTATACGTAGAAATAAGAATATTCTATGAAGAAATGATAAATCTAATCAATTCAATTGAAAATGCAATAAAATTGTATATTTAAAAAGGTAATGATTATTTATTTAAATATTGTTTTTTTAACAATTTAATATAAAAATATTATTTTAAAAATTTATTCTAAATTTTATTTGTGAAATTTTATTCATCTAAAAAAATAAAAAAAATTGATTAAATTAAAATATTATAATAATTAGAAATATACAAAATACATAAAATGAGGTTGAAATAAAATAACCCTTAATAATTGTATAGTAAGAATATTTGAAATGTAACTTACTAACAAAATTGGGAAAATGGTCTTGCTATCAGTGTCTCTCATGGTCATTATAATCTTTTGTTTCTTCCGAAAGGAATCTTATTGCCATCACTTTGTAGGTATAGTCTAACCATCTTTTTAATCATAGTCTAGCCATCTTTTTTTGGATGAGACCTTTGAAATGTGACTTATCAACACAATTGGGATCTTTTGTTTCTTCCAAAAGTTAAAAGGAATCTCATTGCCATCACTTTGTAGATATCTTTAGATCGAAAACAAAAGTTCATATAAGATGGCAATATCATATAAGATTTGATGTACATATGAAATATTGTACAAAGGTTGTATGAATCATTCACTTTGACTATGGAATGTTGTGAAGCAGTTTTGGAATGTGGATTTGAATATGACAAAGTTTATGGTGGTATACTTTTGAGATTATGAAAAGTAATATATTTCATAATAATTACAATAGATTATGAAAAGTAATATATTTCATAATAATTACAATATCTTGAATATTTTTTTTTGAATAATTCTTATGAACCCTCTTACAAATTGTTTATAGATATTTTGGCGTGGCATTCAAAAAGAAAATGAATTTTTTGATTTGGTGTACTATGTCCATTATTTTTAGGGTTGGGTCATTTTTACATAGTTGTTTCTATGTATTAAGTCATAGAAGTGTATGAATTTTTTTTTGAATTTGAATTTGTTGTGAATTTTTTTTATTAATGGTGTTTATATATATCTTTTTAATTGAAAAGTTTGTCTATGTAAAGATTTTTTTTTTTATAATTCTATAAATCTTATTTATATAATTTGTTTGTTTATTTATTAAACTTTTTATATGTGAGAAATGGAAAATTTAAAAAACTTCACTTTTATTTATGAAATTTATTCATGATTGAAATGAGTGTTAGATTTCCAATGTTGCTTTTATGTTTTTTTAGTTTATGATCATTTTGAATTTTCTATGATTTAGAGGATTTCTATTGTTGTCTCAACTATTATTATGATTAGTTTATTTTGACTTTCACATTACTTTTAGTTTGACTTAAAATTTTTGATTTACTTATCTTGAACATATAAATTTTGATTTATTTAATTATATAATAAAAAATAATGTTTTTTTTTTTCATATGTGATTTATCAATAAATTTAAAGTCTTATTAGAAGCTTCACTTAGTTTGAGGTTTAAAATTAATTGTCAGATTTATTCCATTTTTCTACTAATAGATTTAACACACGTTAGACCGCCACCTAACGCTCATGTTTGGGTAACCAATGAATGCTGAGACCTTCCTTACACATTCCTTTAACTTCTGCCACCTTGGGACTCGAAGAATTCCTTTAAATGCAATAACTTTCGCTGGTGGAACAATAATGCATTTTAGAGACTCTCACAAACAAATATCTTGATAGTTCATTATCTCAAATAAAAATTATGGAAGTTCAATGACTCTCGATTACAGTAAATACTTCATTATCTCATTTAAAAACTGCCAAAATTTCACTTGAATGACTATTGATTACAATCATGACCAAGATGGGAACACTTAAATTTGGTGATTAATATGAGTGAGAAATTTTAGAACCAAATCAAGATAATACCAAAGTTTACTGTTCTTTGATTTATATATAATGTTAATAAATTTTTATTTACAATGTTAAAAAGTGAATCAATTTAATCTTTTTAGTTTTTTTTTAAAGATTAGATAAAGATTGAATATATATTTTTTGTAAAATTATAATTATATTTAATTAATACAAAATTGGATTATAAATTTGTGTTTAGCCATTTTTTCCGTAGCGTTCCTTCTTCATCTAATTGTTTGTTTTTTAACATCAGACATTCTTGTGAAGACATTGTCTAGGCTCGTATCATGTAGATAGACATACATATGTATCCAACATATTAGTGCGTTTAAAAATAAAAATACATACGGGAAAATGATATCGACAAGTACCAATGAAAGTGGGTCCACCCATACTTTCCAACATCTTTCACTTCATCTCATTCCCATTTCAACTCCATTCATTGTTCCACTCTTCACTCTTCAAAATAATGTTTATATTTTCATACTATTATAAAACATGCTCTTAACTACATAAATCATCATTCCACTCTTCACTCTTCAAAAGAATGTTTGTATTTTCATACTATTATAAAAAAAGATCTTTGCTCCACTTGTTTATGCATGAAGTAAATGATTTTCACATATAGATAAAATTCCTCCATGTCCAGATACTCTTGGAGTTCCTTGACTTGCTGCATTGAAGAAACCCCATGCCTTATTTTTATTGATTTTTGAAGCCTTCAAAATCCTAGGACGTTTGTATTTTACAATTTTTCATGACTCTCCATAGGTGAATCTAATTTAGTGACACATGTTCATAGAGGGAATGCTACTTCTTTAAAATATCACATTATTTCTAGTAATCCATAACCCTATATTACAAAACATGGAAAACCTTCATGAACTACCATTGTCTTATCCTTGCAATGACTTTCAAAAAAGGATAAGAGAGATTCCATAGTCTCCATTTGTTTTTCCTATTTGAAATTTTTATTGCTTTTATTCAAACCTCCCTGGTATATGACCATTGTACAAATAGATGATCCATAGTTTCCTCATTGATTTTTCATATAATGCATTTTCTTGGACCATGCCAATTTCTCTTATGTTCATTCTCCCAGGTTAGAATTTTGTTTAATAGGGACAACCATAGGAATATTATAGTTTTGAG
This sequence comes from Picea mariana, assembly GCA_032191745.1. Classification (NCBI taxonomy): domain Eukaryota; kingdom Viridiplantae; phylum Streptophyta; class Pinopsida; order Pinales; family Pinaceae; genus Picea; species Picea mariana. The sequence goes on along the minus strand of JASDQU010790039.1, from coordinate 67,716 downwards.
AGGACTATTGAATTTCCAATTTTTTTCCACCATTATTTCTCCCCCCTTCATATTCTTCCTCCATCCTAGTTGCATACCCTAATTTTTTGTGTATACTATTGATCTCTTATTCTTTAACCATATCAATTCATGTTCTTGTTCATTGACATTAAAAGCACCAAGTTTTAGTCTAATAATGCATCGATTCCATTCCTCAACTAAATCTCCCTTGAAATTCAAATAAATAGCACTTTTCCAGTCTTGGCCCCATAGATAATTTAGAACTAGAACCATAGCATCTTCTATACTAAAGATATCTTGATTATGTAAAACATTAATTAGTGAGTTGAAACTCTATAATTTATAGAACTTTCAACTGAGGGGTCCTCACCAATCCTGATCTTTTTTCATTTTCCTACTTTCTAGGCCAACCTTTTTCCAACCAATGAGAATTGCTTCACCAATGATTTCCATATTACTAAAGCTACCTTATAATATTTTCTTCTAGTCCTTACCCAATGCTTCATTGATGATTCTCCTATACATTTTTCCTTCATCACTCTGCCCCATAAGCACTCATTGTGAATCATCTTCATACACTCTTAGCTTCCAGTGCTTGCCCAAATAGATGAACATTTTAGAGTCCCCATCCACATAACTATTTTTTCTTGTTATTTTACTTCATTTCACTAGTGGAATTCCTTTATTTATTTACACATCCATAGAAAACTAAAAAAATTACTTTTAATTTTATCCATCATCCCTCTTGGAATATGTGCTAAGGACATATAGTTTATAATAATTTCTTCCAATGCCGATTTAAGCAAGGTTATCCCACCTCCTCAAGATAACCACCTAAAACACCAATTTTTCAATATGTCTATTTTTTTCGTACAACCAATTCTAGTTAGTAAAATTATAGTCATTATGTTTTAAATGGAATACAAGACATTTGATACCTTTCTCCAAGGGAGAAAACTTTTGGTTGTGGGAAAAAAAGAAACTCCTCTTTAAGACTCTCATCACTCTAGTTATCTTATATAGATGTGAAGTTTGAGGATGCAACATATTTAGAGAATTGTGGAGAAAGATAAAAAAATTATAGAAGCATTTTATAACTCATAATATTAAACTTAAAAATAATATGCCCTATCCTATCCTCCTCATAGTAGTCGGTCTTTTCCCCATTGAGAGTATGACCATGACTAGGTACCTAATGTATAAACATATGACAATTTAACATGAAAAACGAGAGGATTCCTAAAATTACTTCAAAATCTACTGAAATACACATGTAACTTAGAAGGGTTGGCATGAAGATGCCATGTACTGGACAAATAACTAGGGAATAGAGGAGGAGTCTGTTCTATAGAATATTGATACCCTTCTAAATACTATTACATCTAAATTTAAGGAGAATTTGTGGTACTATAAAGATACGGGAAAATTAAGATACTATAAAGAATTCATTAACCCTAATAAAGATGAAAATCAACATTGCTAAAATAAGAATGAAATGTCATGAGCTCCATAGTGAAATAGGGCATTAAACAATCCCTAAATGTCATTGGATGAAACAATTTGTTGTCTTTGTGATACTAAGAAGGTGGAGGATGAAAATAAATTTCTCTTAGGATGTCCCACACACACACACATTATATATCAATTTAGAAATATTTTTTACAATATTGACTTTCCTAGCATTTTATCTCATCAAAACTATCAAGATTTAGGGGAGCTTCTATCTAATCTTTTCATGTATAGAAATACAATTCTAAAGAAAACCATCTAACATCCCCATTTTTAATCCCATATTTAGTGATGTATAATGTAAATATGATGTATGGCCACATGAAAAATAATGTGTGGATGGATCCAAATGGATCAATCAAGAATGTAAGGGATAATGCCCAATGACAAGTCCCAATTAGACTTGCTCTCATTTGGGGTAGCATTTCCGACCAGTATATTGGACTGGTTGCCTCAAAAAATTATTATCTAAATATGAATATGAGAACCTGAGTTTCTCAGATGAATTAAAACTAAAAATAAACTAAAATGATGCTACCTACAACTATCCTAAGATGTAGTCTTAAACTAACCTAAGCCTATCTTGATCAGGAGAAATCTAATAAAGATTAAATACAATTAAAAACAATATCTTCTAAATTAGAAATAATTCATACATTCAGTGATAAATGAAAGAAATAATTTCATTAAACACATTTACAAGTAATTGCATCCTAGTTTGACAACATTATAACTATATCTAATAAGAGAAACATGTGATAATCTGAGAATACAAGAGAATTACATAAATAATTCATACAATAAAACTTATAGAACCCAAATAAATGACAAATTCATTAAGAAAAGTCCCAAATACATTCACCATCACCACACATCTCAGAAAACATCTCTTTTTCTTTAATGAATTGGAAGTAATAGTATTATCCCGCATACACAAAGTGGAAAAAGTCGTGAACCTTCTTACATTCATCTCTTTCATAGAATATGAAGAGAAGATTTTCATTTCCCGTAACTGTTAGATTGTCAATGGACAATTACGATGCTTTGGTTTTCCACCCCGATTGTGATATTACAATAATTACAAAAAAATGATCAAAATGCAAGGTTCATTTACAATAATCAAGTGGGTTTTGGAAGTTTCATTTTTTCGATGAAGTTATTACATAGTTTGAAGTTGTAATGTACCCAACCACCCACAGGCTAGCCACACTAATCTATAACGTACCCATCCACCCAGAGGCTGGCCACACTACTCCAAAAACTCACTTCTGAACCAATCTCGAATTCTGATAATAATTAATTTGAAATCAAGCGTGAAAGGCTCACATGAATTAATCAAGATCCATGCTACAACATAAAATAAATAAACAACATTCCATGCACTACAAATAATCACCATACATGCACATTATAAATACATATCTCAAAGATAATTAAATACACAACAGAAAATACATTGTACATAAAACACAGAGAGAACTTGTCTTTGTAAGTAAACATTCACCAATTAGTTGCAGATCAAGGGCTTTCCTCCCAACCATAGACACTGCTGTTATTTTACTCTCAACAACATGTCACCCCTGAGCTAGGGCTATAAATCCACAAGGATGGGTCCTAGGCCAAATCTAAAACACACAACAATTCTCTAACTAGCTCTCAGGTTTCCCAACCACACAACAAATATGAATTTCTAGCTCTCTTTCCCCCTCAGCTTGCACAACCCAAATAAATGAACACCTTTCTCTGCCATGTAGTCCCTCAGGATGTTCCATTCTTTTCCAGGGATCTAATGCTACTGGTCAAGAAATCGCCTTGCTGGAAACTACAAGGATTCTCATTTGTGGATAGTTCTTTCCGAACTACCATCAAACTCATGCACTGAGGCATCCATTTCCTTCTAGAATGATCAGTAATATATTACATCCATCTAGCAATGGCTCTCCTCCGCCAACCATTCATTTCCATGATCCCCTGCAAGAGAACAGGAATTAAACAAGAGTGAAATGAGGAATTTTAAAATTAAATGATTAACCAAGATCAACCCCTAAACATCCCACATGAAGGGTTTATAAAATTACATGAAAAAATGAACCACATGGCCTTCCTCCCAAGAAGCTCATGTAACTCCTTTTCACCTTAAATCAATTATGAGTAAATAAAATATAATAAAAATACTTAGCCCCTTAATACCTTTCTCTCATGGAATCATAGCCCCTTAAGCCCCCTCTCTTGTTGAATCATAGCCCCTATCTCTTTTGTCCTTGTTTGTCTTGCAACCAACAATGTATATTTTTATTAATGTATATAGATGTATTACATTTCCTAGGCACTCTGGCCCCTTTTCAACTTTATCGGCTCACCAGCCTAAGTCACAATTACATTATACATTATAGTTCATAAGGGTTAAAAACATGGTGTTACAACCCCCTCCCATTATTTTGGCACTGTCTTCAGTGCACAACACCATTCCAATGTTATTAACATTACAAATCTAGGCCCTTTGTCCTTAATCCACACATGAAGTCCAACCAACTCTTATATACATAGGCACTCTGGCCTAAAATTAAACATGTATACATAGGAATTCTGACACAAAACATGTATAATGATCTTCATAATTTATATTTCTGGCAGTAGTTCCAACCATCAAGCTCTCCTTCCCTCTCAGCCTCCACAACCCAAAGAAATGAACCCCTTTCTCTGCCCTGCTTGCGGCTTCCATAAATCCACCTGCAATAACTACACTGGACTTTCTTCATTCCATGCCTTCATCATCGAGCTCAATTTCGTTCTGGTGTTCTTTTTTTGAGCTTCCAAATTCAATAGACATCACCTCATCTGTATTATAAAAATACAGTCATCATGAGATGTTTTTATAAAAAATTCAATCATAAATGTCATATATGTTTTATACAGGAAAACAAAGTTTCCAAGCATGAGCTTCCAACTCATAATTCGTTTGGCTCTTGTAGCTGCATGCATCAATATTTATTATGGCTTACAACAATTCCATACCCAATACCATTATTCTTGTAATTTTCTCAACCTTCAATCAACCAAACCAATTGTTATCATAATCATGTATCAATTTGTAACTATTAATTTCTCAAATTTGTTTTATATAGGAAAACAAAATTTCCAGGCATGGATCTTTCTGCTCATAATGTTTGGATTTTGCAGCTATAGATATCAGTCTTCCTTCTAGTCTTACATCCCTGCCATATCCAAGACCATCCGACCTGTAATTTTCCTCAACCTTCACTCAACCAAACAAGCAGTCAATATCATGCATATGTATATTTTCATGGCAACAATTACAAAAATTCACAAAGTGATATTATAATTGTTTATAACAAAAATTCAATCACTTCCATTAATCCAACTATTAACTAGAATGAACCCATCATTATTTACACATGTATTATCAACCAATATTTTCTTTCTTCCATCTGCGAATATTTCTATCACTATGTTCCCTTGACATAGCTTTTCCATAATTTATCATTATATAACTTCACAAGTTAGAAATACTCACACCATTTCAACTATTATCATAATCATTTCTATTTTATATCATATATACATGCATTCACCAAAGTGCATTCAATAACTCATGTAATACCACTTGTAACATTTTTAATAGCCCCAAAAACGGATCTTGGAATTGTAACAAACAACAATCCAATCACCTTCAACTAGTATTCATATTAAATATAATGCATCTATCCATCATTATGTATTTTAAACACCACATGATTTTCAGAATGCAACAATTAATTACTAAATAAAATGACAATCGATGTACCAATACCCATGGCCATATTTACACAATGCATCCATGCATTGACTACATAATAAACACATAACTATGTCATGCATTCACCAAGGTGAGTTGGAAGGTATGGCCAATGGCTAAACACATCATCCACAAACTTCCTACTGCTTTCCTGACTATTTGGATACCTTCCTTTTCAACCTAAACACAACACCAAGAATATAATTCTTAAGTGCTCTTCGGTGTCGAAAAAGAGTTTGCAGTCCAAACATTAGCTATACAGTAGATACCATTGAGCACTCACATAGAGGTGTTGGGCCCTTCATTTTTGGATAAGGAATTGTGCAAGTTTTGACTGAGCACGAGTTGCGCAAGCTTCAACAGAGGTTGGACATCAGAACGAGAAAGAGTAACATAAAGTAGTTACGAAAGTCAGTGCAATGCCAACTAAGCAACAAACGACTGCAATAGAACAAGAAAGCATGCAAACTGAGAAGGAAGACACAACCCAGCTTAGAGATAGTGATGAACATAATTGTAAAAGGAGAGGGGTTCATTATTTGTTGTGGTTTCCACTTTTGTTGTTGGTCAGTTAAGTTGTGAGTTTGTAATGAATTTGATCTATCAGTTCGAGAGTTTGAGCTCTGCAACATGAATTCAAAGTGAAGAGTCTGTAAACTGCACTATGGTGTAATTCTGAGTCTGTAATCACAGAAAGATTCCAAAGATAATATGAATAAGGACCTCAATTTTCAAATAGGATGTATCTCTGTGTGTTTTCTTATGCATTACAACATTTCCTTATGGTATGTAAGTTCTATATAATGGTTCTATGTTTAAATGCTTGTTCGCAACGTAAGTAGGCTCGATTCTAATTTCTTGCATAGGTATGGTTTAGATCTATTCATGTCTCTTACGCAAGATCAAGAATGAGTCCTGAAGACCCTATGGATCCTCTTAAGTATTTTCCCTACCCTTCCCTATCTATTTGTCTCAACAAGGCTTTATGTGAGACTTATTCTCTTCGGAGGAGATGAAAATTCCAGTGCTCTATACTACACGATAGCTTTTATTGGTAACTTGAGAAGGACCCTGGTCTGATCAAACTTGTGCCAACAAAATGGTTCTATTTTCGGGACCCGCATTAAAAGGGAACCTGTAGGGAGAATGCTTCCACCGATCCATATATCTGGTATTGATTCATAGTGGGAAAGAAAATGTGATGCCTTCATATGGGAATAAGTGGAATTGAAGGGAAAATCGGTGGAAAACACTCGCAAAGCAGTCTTTTACTTAGAAAGATCGAGCGACCAGTACAAGATTTTCTGGGTTAAATTCCCGAAAGAATTTTTCCACTGGATAAGGAGGCTCCATGAAGCTCTAGAGGTCCAAGGATGAGTCAAGAGGATCTGCGTGTGGGATACCGAGAAGATAGCAACACTTTAGAGGATGGATTGTCCAGTCATGCGAGCAGTTGATTTCTGGGTCAACACCACATTAGAGGGATATATCATCGAATTTGCAGCTGAGAATCACCAATATTTCTCACGAGTAGAGGAATATTTCAAGAAAGATGCAAGGGGAAAGTTGTTAAGAGAAACACCCTTGTGGATTAAGGTTTTCTTGATGGAGGAGGGGATGTTGAATATGTCCCTGACTGAGATGACAATGTAAACACCCTCGCTTAGGGTAGGGTGAGGCAGGGTGAGAGTCATGGCATGAGAGAGGGGAAGGGTTCTTTGAAAAATGGGGGGAAAAAAATAAGAAATGGACTCAAGAGATGAGAAAGCCTTGATGAGAGCTACCATTGTTGAGAAGTGGTGGTGCAACAATATCAAGAAAGAAGCAAGACATCCTGAGAAGTTGAGAAAAGAAGGTGGATCAGGAGAAGTAGAGGAAAGACAGAGGGAATAATTGCAGAAGATGAGAAGACAGGAATGACTGGCCAATCAAAGATTAAATGAGAGAGAAGCACAGAGAGAAAGAAGTCCCCAGGAGGTGGGACAAGAAGGAGAAGGTGCAGGTCTGAGAGAAGAAGAAGCCGACATGAATCTTGGAGAATAAAGAGAAGATTCAACCTTGGTAACATGAGAGATTGGGAATTCATCCGAAGAGGTCATCCTAGTGGAAGCAAATGAGACCCCACAGATCAAAGAAAACCACCTTGAAGCTAGTGGAACCAGCCCCAAATCACCCATACCCCAAGTGTTTTCTATACAAGCAGTAAGTTTGATACTACCTTGTCATGCTAGTTCTATTCCAATACAATTAATTAGTGAGTCACAACCAAGAAGGGTGAGTATAGGGAGGATAGTGGGATCCCCTAGTAGATTGCAAGTAGGACCATTAGGATTCATATTGATAGGAACAACAAGATCATCAATGGATGACCATGCGGGAGGTTCGATTGCCCGATACCCAGAATTTTGGGGTAAGGGAGATGAAGACATTGAGCATCATTGGTTCTTGTGTGAAGCAATCTGTAGATCCAGAGGGACTCCAGATGTGAATAAGTTGGTCCAGTTCCAGACTACCTTGAGAGGGCGTGCTCTCAAGTGGTACATGAAGAGTATCGAGCCAGGAGTGTCAGGAACACAAGGTCAATCATTATCACTTGGCCAGGTATGAAAAAAATTCATAACAAAGTTCAAGTTACCTCAGTCAGAACAATAGGCTTTGTCTGATTTACCCGAGATCCAACAGCGGGAAGGTGAATCAGCCTGGGAATACAACCAAAAGTTCAAAGATTCCATAGGGAGGTTGGCACATCCAATCCACGAAGAACATCAAAGGGAGTGGTACATTCAGGGGTTGCTGGCTCTGACTCGGATTCTGCTAACACAACAATGGATAGCCATGTTAACAGAGGCCTTGGAACAATCGATGAAGATTGAAGCTATGGTGGGATACGATAGGAGCCTGAGAATGACCAGACCCCCAGTAGATGCGAATCTTACGCAACTACAAGGGAATATATCGACACTTACAGAAAATATTCAAGAGTTGACAATACCCATATCAGGACAACCACAGGTTTGGTGCACTGGACGTTATATAGAAGGTCATCTGGTGAACGAATGTCCGTGAGGAAGGGGAATGGGACCCCCTCAAAATCCAATGATAACCCCACCAAGAACCATAGGAGGGGTTGCGCAAGTATCAACGAACTTACCTTTCCATAACCCCACCCCATATCATTCTTTCCTAGGAGGCCAAGCAACACCAACAACTAAGTATTGTGAAATATGCCAAATCCATGGGCATGAGCCAAGACAGTTCCCATCATGCAGAAATATTCGACAGTACCAAACACAATACATTGCAAGTTCTGCACATATACCATGCATACTACCAATCAATGTAGAGTGTTGGATGCACTAGTAGACAAATTAGATCAAACAACATTTAGGGTGAATGAAAACCCTTAGGGACTAGGAAGAGGTCGAGGAGGTGGAGCCGGAAGAGACTTTAGAGGAGGAATAACTAGGGGAAGAGGGCCAAGCAGATGCTATAACTATGATGAGCAAGGTCACATGGCTAGAGACTATCCTCATCCAAGGTGGCTATGGTGATTTCCCCGTGTTATTGGATAAATCCGTAGGTACAGACACTAACCGATCTCCCTAGATCCTCCTGGATCTAGAACAAAACACACCAGAACATGACGCTTTCCTTAAGTTTTATATATTGAATTTACTAGCTAAAGAGGGATGAGTGACATACCATTTAAATGTCGCTTCCTCTC
>JASDQU010790039.1:38727-58667 GCA_032191745.1 Picea mariana | reverse complement strand
GTGTTTCCATTAAAAACATATTTTAAACAAATAATTTATTTAATTAAATTATTATATATATATATATATATATATATATATATATATATATATATTTATTTATTTATATTTTTAAGGTAAAAAATCTTATTAATAATTTAGTTGATAATTGATAGTGAGAATGTCAATTATTGAATATAATTTATGAATATGAGTTGATTCATTGTTGTCATTAAAAAAAGTACACCACTTAAAATGACCTACCGGTGGTTTGTAATGGGGCAAACTTTCACTCCTACCAGATGTTTTTAGGTCTTGGGTTGTTAACCTATTTTTTTATGTCCAAGGAAGATGATCTCTTAGCCAATTGGAAATAGTGTTTGGTCCTACTCCATGGCCAAAAGACGGTTTCACCCTAGACAATATCCACAAGAAAGATAGTTTCCTTCTTGAGCATCACGAATACTACCTCCAATGGGATTGTGTGCTTCCTAATAGCATCTAACCTTAATCCCATACATAAAACTAGATGTTACCTCCAATTACAATTTAACCTCTCACCCAAAAGAAAAACTAACTCTTACATAAACACATATCATTTATATTCATTCTTTCCATATAATTGTTTTTCTTGAAGATGGTACTTCGCATTTGGAGGATAGTCGAGGATGGTCAAGGCACACTACCGGTCAACAACATGGTTCTAATCCAATAACAACATGTTGCTTGCAGAAATTAAACCTTGGTGGGGAGGATCATAATCCTTCCTCTCAACCACCCAAACCAAACCCAATTGACAATTTGTTTCCATATAACATTTTTACATATAAAACAATAATTACTCAAAACTTACCACATCCCTCGGTACCTAGAACCAAAATCAAAATATAGTATCTGAATATTTGAATATGATGTGTAATCATAATCCACAACATTAAATAATGTAATATCTCCTAATAAAGTTGAGCGATTTCTACGGATGACTATTTATTGATTATAGATACCATAAACTTTTGTAAATAGATTTTCTTTAAAGTAGTAATAATAATAATACTAGTAATCCATTTTTAAGGTCACGACCAAGCCAAACACCAAATTGGTGTATGAGACCCCTTGTTTGTGGGACAAGGAACCCCTGTAATAAAGCTATAATAAAGTTTGTCTATATGTACTTAAACTAAATTTACAACCAATGCAATAAATATAAATATTAATTTTATATATAAAGTAAAATGAGTATCACATTATTTTCAAATCCATACTAATTTTTCATCAAAGCCATACTAAATGTGTTTGAAAATTAAATATGAATCATTATGGAAGATTTTTAACAATACATTGATGATGATCATGATGATTATGATTATGATTAAAGTTCACTAATTCTATATATAAAATAAAACGGGTAGCACATTATTTTCAAAGCCATACTAAATGTGTTTGGAAATTAAATATGAGTCATTATGGAATATTTTTAACAATACATTGTTGATGATGATGATTATGATTGAAGTTCAGTAAGACCAAATTTGGTCTATCGGACCTTAAGAAGGTAAGGGATTACTTGAATTTTTTTTATAAATTTATTTCTATGCTTGAAAAATATTAAAAAAAAACGTTCCAAATTCATTATAGTTTTGTTGAGTTAGAAGGTTTGTAAGGTTGCTAGTGTGAAAAATATTTGAGAATTGAGATCTAATCTGAGTATATGCCAGACATTTTAAGAGAAAGTTCTTTTCATCTTCAACATTTTTAGTGTCACAAAGATGGTATATTTTATCATCCCATGATATTCCAATGCCGAGTTTCAATATGGAGCTAGTGATAATTTGTTCTTATTTTAGCAATGTTGATTTTCTTCTCTACACTTGTCAAAATATAGAGATACTTTTGATCTTCTAGATTAGGGTTGATCACCTCCTTATAATATCTTAATTCTCTTTTATCCTCTAATTGTTTATGGCACCACAATTTCTCCTTAAATTTAGAACTAATGATATTTTAAATATTACCATTATTCTGGAAAATGATCTTCCTTTAACCAAGACCATGCATCTTTATGCCATATTTACTTGATCGGAACATGGTTTTAGTTGAAGTTTAAAGCAATTTTGGAATAGTAACTATACGTAGAAATAAGAATATTCTATGAAGAAATGATAAATCTAATCAATTCAATTGAAAATGCAATAAAATTGTATATTTAAAAAGGTAATGATTATTTATTTAAATATTGTTTTTTTAACAATTTAATATAAAAATATTATTTTAAAAATTTATTCTAAATTTTATTTGTGAAATTTTATTCATCTAAAAAAATAAAAAAAATTGATTAAATTAAAATATTATAATAATTAGAAATATACAAAATACATAAAATGAGGTTGAAATAAAATAACCCTTAATAATTGTATAGTAAGAATATTTGAAATGTAACTTACTAACAAAATTGGGAAAATGGTCTTGCTATCAGTGTCTCTCATGGTCATTATAATCTTTTGTTTCTTCCGAAAGGAATCTTATTGCCATCACTTTGTAGGTATAGTCTAACCATCTTTTTAATCATAGTCTAGCCATCTTTTTTTGGATGAGACCTTTGAAATGTGACTTATCAACACAATTGGGATCTTTTGTTTCTTCCAAAAGTTAAAAGGAATCTCATTGCCATCACTTTGTAGATATCTTTAGATCGAAAACAAAAGTTCATATAAGATGGCAATATCATATAAGATTTGATGTACATATGAAATATTGTACAAAGGTTGTATGAATCATTCACTTTGACTATGGAATGTTGTGAAGCAGTTTTGGAATGTGGATTTGAATATGACAAAGTTTATGGTGGTATACTTTTGAGATTATGAAAAGTAATATATTTCATAATAATTACAATAGATTATGAAAAGTAATATATTTCATAATAATTACAATATCTTGAATATTTTTTTTTGAATAATTCTTATGAACCCTCTTACAAATTGTTTATAGATATTTTGGCGTGGCATTCAAAAAGAAAATGAATTTTTTGATTTGGTGTACTATGTCCATTATTTTTAGGGTTGGGTCATTTTTACATAGTTGTTTCTATGTATTAAGTCATAGAAGTGTATGAATTTTTTTTTGAATTTGAATTTGTTGTGAATTTTTTTTATTAATGGTGTTTATATATATCTTTTTAATTGAAAAGTTTGTCTATGTAAAGATTTTTTTTTTTATAATTCTATAAATCTTATTTATATAATTTGTTTGTTTATTTATTAAACTTTTTATATGTGAGAAATGGAAAATTTAAAAAACTTCACTTTTATTTATGAAATTTATTCATGATTGAAATGAGTGTTAGATTTCCAATGTTGCTTTTATGTTTTTTTAGTTTATGATCATTTTGAATTTTCTATGATTTAGAGGATTTCTATTGTTCTCTCAACTATTATTATGATTAGTTTATTTTGACTTTCACATTACTTTTAGTTTGACTTAAAATTTTTGATTTACTTATCTTGAACATATAAATTTTGATTTATTTAATTATATAATAAAAAATAATGTTTTTTTTTTCATATGTGATTTATCAATAAATTTAAAGTCTTATTAGAAGCTTCACTTAGTTTGAGGTTTAAAATTAATTGTCAGATTTATTCCATTTTTCTACTAATAGATTTAACACACGTTAGACCGCCACCTAACGCTCATGTTTGGGTAACCAATGAATGCTGAGACCTTCCTTACACATTCCTTTAACTTCTGCCACCTTGGGACTCGAAGAATTCCTTTAAATGCAATAACTTTCGCTGGTGGAACAATAATGCATTTTAGAGACTCTCACAAACAAATATCTTGATAGTTCATTATCTCAAATAAAAATTATGGAAGTTCAATGACTCTCGATTACAGTAAATACTTCATTATCTCATTTAAAAACTGCCAAAATTTCACTTGAATGACTATTGATTACAATCATGACCAAGATGGGAACACTTAAATTTGGTGATTAATATGAGTGAGAAATTTTAGAACCAAATCAAGATAATACCAAAGTTTACTGTTCTTTGATTTATATATAATGTTAATAAATTTTTATTTACAATGTTAAAAAGTGAATCAATTTAATCTTTTTAGTTTTTTTTTAAAGATTAGATAAAGATTGAATATATATTTTTTGTAAAATTATAATTATATTTAATTAATACAAAATTGGATTATAAATTTGTGTTTAGCCATTTTTTCCGTAGCGTTCCTTCTTCATCTAATTGTTTGTTTTTTAACATCAGACATTCTTGTGAAGACATTGTCTAGGCTCGTATCATGTAGATAGACATACATATGTATCCAACATATTAGTGCGTTTAAAAATAAAAATACATACGGGAAAATGATATCGACAAGTACCAATGAAAGTGGGTCCACCCATACTTTCCAACATCTTTCACTTCATCTCATTCCCATTTCAACTCCATTCATTGTTCCACTCTTCACTCTTCAAAATAATGTTTATATTTTCATACTATTATAAAACATGCTCTTAACTACATAAATCATCATTCCACTCTTCACTCTTCAAAAGAATGTTTGTATTTTCATACTATTATAAAAAAAGATCTTTGCTCCACTTGTTTATGCATGAAGTAAATGATTTTCACATATAGATAAAATTCCTCCATGTCCAGATACTCTTGGAGTTCCTTGACTTGCTGCATTGAAGAAACCCCATGCCTTATTTTTATTGATTTTTGAAGCCTTCAAAATCCTAGGACGTTTGTATTTTACAATTTTTCATGACTCTCCATAGGTGAATCTAATTTAGTGACACATGTTCATAGAGGGAATGCTACTTCTTTAAAATATCACATTATTTCTAGTAATCCATAACCCTATATTACAAAACATGGAAAACCTTCATGAACTACCATTGTCTTATCCTTGCAATGACTTTCAAAAAAGGATAAGAGAGATTCCATAGTCTCCATTTGTTTTTCCTATTTGAAATTTTTATTGCTTTTATTCAAACCTCCCTGGTATATGACCATTGTACAAATAGATGATCCATAGTTTCCTCATTGATTTTTCATATAATGCATTTTCTTGGACCATGCCAATTTCTCTTATGTTCATTCTCCCAGGTTAGAATTTTGTTTAATAGGGACAACCATAGGAATATTATAGTTTTGAGAGGACTATTGAATTTCCAATTTTTTTCCACCATTATTTCTCCCCCCTTCATATTCTTCCTCCATCCTAGTTGCATACCCTAATTTTTTGTGTATACTATTGATCTCTTATTCTTTAACCATATCAATTCATGTTCTTGTTCATTGACATTAAAAGCACCAAGTTTTAGTCTAATAATGCATCGATTCCATTCCTCAACTAAATCTCCCTTGAAATTCAAATAAATAGCACTTTTCCAGTCTTGGCCCCATAGATAATTTAGAACTAGAACCATAGCATCTTCTATACTAAAGATATCTTGATTATGTAAAACATTAATTAGTGAGTTGAAACTCTATAATTTATAGAACTTTCAACTGAGGGGTCCTCACCAATCCTGATCTTTTTTCATTTTCCTACTTTCTAGGCCAACCTTTTTCCAACCAATGAGAATTGCTTCACCAATGATTTCCATATTACTAAAGCTACCTTATAATATTTTCTTCTAGTCCTTACCCAATGCTTCATTGATGATTCTCCTATACATTTTTCCTTCATCACTCTGCCCCATAAGCACTCATTGTGAATCATCTTCATACACTCTTAGCTTCCAGTGCTTGCCCAAATAGATGAACATTTTAGAGTCCCCATCCACATAACTATTTTTTCTTGTTATTTTACTTCATTTCACTAGTGGAATTCCTTTATTTATTTACACATCCATAGAAAACTAAAAAAATTACTTTTAATTTTATCCATCATCCCTCTTGGAATATGTGCTAAGGACATATAGTTTATAATAATTTCTTCCAATGCCGATTTAAGCAAGGTTATCCCACCTCCTCAAGATAACCACCTAAAACACCAATTTTTCAATATGTCTATTTTTTTCGTACAACCAATTCTAGTTAGTAAAATTATAGTCATTATGTTTTAAATGGAATACAAGACATTTGATACCTTTCTCCAAGGGAGAAAACTTTTGGTTGTGGGAAAAAAAGAAACTCCTCTTTAAGACTCTCATCACTCTAGTTATCTTATATAGATGTGAAGTTTGAGGATGCAACATATTTAGAGAATTGTGGAGAAAGATAAAAAAATTATAGAAGCATTTTATAACTCATAATATTAAACTTAAAAATAATATGCCCTATCCTATCCTCCTCATAGTAGTCGGTCTTTTCCCCATTGAGAGTATGACCATGACTAGGTACCTAATGTATAAACATATGACAATTTAACATGAAAAACGAGAGGATTCCTAAAATTACTTCAAAATCTACTGAAATACACATGTAACTTAGAAGGGTTGGCATGAAGATGCCATGTACTGGACAAATAACTAGGGAATAGAGGAGGAGTCTGTTCTATAGAATATTGATACCCTTCTAAATACTATTACATCTAAATTTAAGGAGAATTTGTGGTACTATAAAGATACGGGAAAATTAAGATACTATAAAGAATTCATTAACCCTAATAAAGATGAAAATCAACATTGCTAAAATAAGAATGAAATGTCATGAGCTCCATAGTGAAATAGGGCATTAAACAATCCCTAAATGTCATTGGATGAAACAATTTGTTGTCTTTGTGATACTAAGAAGGTGGAGGATGAAAATAAATTTCTCTTAGGATGTCCCACACACACACACATTATATATCAATTTAGAAATATTTTTTACAATATTGACTTTCCTAGCATTTTATCTCATCAAAACTATCAAGATTTAGGGGAGCTTCTATCTAATCTTTTCATGTATAGAAATACAATTCTAAAGAAAACCATCTAACATCCCCATTTTTAATCCCATATTTAGTGATGTATAATGTAAATATGATGTATGGCCACATGAAAAATAATGTGTGGATGGATCCAAATGGATCAATCAAGAATGTAAGGGATAATGCCCAATGACAAGTCCCAATTAGACTTGCTCTCATTTGGGGTAGCATTTCCGACCAGTATATTGGACTGGTTGCCTCAAAAAATTATTATCTAAATATGAATATGAGAACCTGAGTTTCTCAGATGAATTAAAACTAAAAATAAACTAAAATGATGCTACCTACAACTATCCTAAGATGTAGTCTTAAACTAACCTAAGCCTATCTTGATCAGGAGAAATCTAATAAAGATTAAATACAATTAAAAACAATATCTTCTAAATTAGAAATAATTCATACATTCAGTGATAAATGAAAGAAATAATTTCATTAAACACATTTACAAGTAATTGCATCCTAGTTTGACAACATTATAACTATATCTAATAAGAGAAACATGTGATAATCTGAGAATACAAGAGAATTACATAAATAATTCATACAATAAAACTTATAGAACCCAAATAAATGACAAATTCATTAAGAAAAGTCCCAAATACATTCACCATCACCACACATCTCAGAAAACATCTCTTTTTCTTTAATGAATTGGAAGTAATAGTATTATCCCGCATACACAAAGTGGAAAAAGTCGTGAACCTTCTTACATTCATCTCTTTCATAGAATATGAAGAGAAGATTTTCATTTCCCGTAACTGTTAGATTGTCAATGGACAATTACGATGCTTTGGTTTTCCACCCCGATTGTGATATTACAATAATTACAAAAAAATGATCAAAATGCAAGGTTCATTTACAATAATCAAGTGGGTTTTGGAAGTTTCATTTTTTCGATGAAGTTATTACATAGTTTGAAGTTGTAATGTACCCAACCACCCACAGGCTAGCCACACTAATCTATAACGTACCCATCCACCCAGAGGCTGGCCACACTACTCCAAAAACTCACTTCTGAACCAATCTCGAATTCTGATAATAATTAATTTGAAATCAAGCGTGAAAGGCTCACATGAATTAATCAAGATCCATGCTACAACATAAAATAAATAAACAACATTCCATGCACTACAAATAATCACCATACATGCACATTATAAATACATATCTCAAAGATAATTAAATACACAACAGAAAATACATTGTACATAAAACACAGAGAGAACTTGTCTTTGTAAGTAAACATTCACCAATTAGTTGCAGATCAAGGGCTTTCCTCCCAACCATAGACACTGCTGTTATTTTACTCTCAACAACATGTCACCCCTGAGCTAGGGCTATAAATCCACAAGGATGGGTCCTAGGCCAAATCTAAAACACACAACAATTCTCTAACTAGCTCTCAGGTTTCCCAACCACACAACAAATATGAATTTCTAGCTCTCTTTCCCCCTCAGCTTGCACAACCCAAATAAATGAACACCTTTCTCTGCCATGTAGTCCCTCAGGATGTTCCATTCTTTTCCAGGGATCTAATGCTACTGGTCAAGAAATCGCCTTGCTGGAAACTACAAGGATTCTCATTTGTGGATAGTTCTTTCCGAACTACCATCAAACTCATGCACTGAGGCATCCATTTCCTTCTAGAATGATCAGTAATATATTACATCCATCTAGCAATGGCTCTCCTCCGCCAACCATTCATTTCCATGATCCCCTGCAAGAGAACAGGAATTAAACAAGAGTGAAATGAGGAATTTTAAAATTAAATGATTAACCAAGATCAACCCCTAAACATCCCACATGAAGGGTTTATAAAATTACATGAAAAAATGAACCACATGGCCTTCCTCCCAAGAAGCTCATGTAACTCCTTTTCACCTTAAATCAATTATGAGTAAATAAAATATAATAAAAATACTTAGCCCCTTAATACCTTTCTCTCATGGAATCATAGCCCCTTAAGCCCCCTCTCTTGTTGAATCATAGCCCCTATCTCTTTTGTCCTTGTTTGTCTTGCAACCAACAATGTATATTTTTATTAATGTATATAGATGTATTACATTTCCTAGGCACTCTGGCCCCTTTTCAACTTTATCGGCTCACCAGCCTAAGTCACAATTACATTATACATTATAGTTCATAAGGGTTAAAAACATGGTGTTACAACCCCCTCCCATTATTTTGGCACTGTCTTCAGTGCACAACACCATTCCAATGTTATTAACATTACAAATCTAGGCCCTTTGTCCTTAATCCACACATGAAGTCCAACCAACTCTTATATACATAGGCACTCTGGCCTAAAATTAAACATGTATACATAGGAATTCTGACACAAAACATGTATAATGATCTTCATAATTTATATTTCTGGCAGTAGTTCCAACCATCAAGCTCTCCTTCCCTCTCAGCCTCCACAACCCAAAGAAATGAACCCCTTTCTCTGCCCTGCTTGCGGCTTCCATAAATCCACCTGCAATAACTACACTGGACTTTCTTCATTCCATGCCTTCATCATCGAGCTCAATTTCGTTCTGGTGTTCTTTTTTTGAGCTTCCAAATTCAATAGACATCACCTCATCTGTATTATAAAAATACAGTCATCATGAGATGTTTTTATAAAAAATTCAATCATAAATGTCATATATGTTTTATACAGGAAAACAAAGTTTCCAAGCATGAGCTTCCAACTCATAATTCGTTTGGCTCTTGTAGCTGCATGCATCAATATTTATTATGGCTTACAACAATTCCATACCCAATACCATTATTCTTGTAATTTTCTCAACCTTCAATCAACCAAACCAATTGTTATCATAATCATGTATCAATTTGTAACTATTAATTTCTCAAATTTGTTTTATATAGGAAAACAAAATTTCCAGGCATGGATCTTTCTGCTCATAATGTTTGGATTTTGCAGCTATAGATATCAGTCTTCCTTCTAGTCTTACATCCCTGCCATATCCAAGACCATCCGACCTGTAATTTTCCTCAACCTTCACTCAACCAAACAAGCAGTCAATATCATGCATATGTATATTTTCATGGCAACAATTACAAAAATTCACAAAGTGATATTATAATTGTTTATAACAAAAATTCAATCACTTCCATTAATCCAACTATTAACTAGAATGAACCCATCATTATTTACACATGTATTATCAACCAATATTTTCTTTCTTCCATCTGCGAATATTTCTATCACTATGTTCCCTTGACATAGCTTTTCCATAATTTATCATTATATAACTTCACAAGTTAGAAATACTCACACCATTTCAACTATTATCATAATCATTTCTATTTTATATCATATATACATGCATTCACCAAAGTGCATTCAATAACTCATGTAATACCACTTGTAACATTTTTAATAGCCCCAAAAACGGATCTTGGAATTGTAACAAACAACAATCCAATCACCTTCAACTAGTATTCATATTAAATATAATGCATCTATCCATCATTATGTATTTTAAACACCACATGATTTTCAGAATGCAACAATTAATTACTAAATAAAATGACAATCGATGTACCAATACCCATGGCCATATTTACACAATGCATCCATGCATTGACTACATAATAAACACATAACTATGTCATGCATTCACCAAGGTGAGTTGGAAGGTATGGCCAATGGCTAAACACATCATCCACAAACTTCCTACTGCTTTCCTGACTATTTGGATACCTTCCTTTTCAACCTAAACACAACACCAAGAATATAATTCTTAAGTGCTCTTCGGTGTCGAAAAAGAGTTTGCAGTCCAAACATTAGCTATACAGTAGATACCATTGAGCACTCACATAGAGGTGTTGGGCCCTTCATTTTTGGATAAGGAATTGTGCAAGTTTTGACTGAGCACGAGTTGCGCAAGCTTCAACAGAGGTTGGACATCAGAACGAGAAAGAGTAACATAAAGTAGTTACGAAAGTCAGTGCAATGCCAACTAAGCAACAAACGACTGCAATAGAACAAGAAAGCATGCAAACTGAGAAGGAAGACACAACCCAGCTTAGAGATAGTGATGAACATAATTGTAAAAGGAGAGGGGTTCATTATTTGTTGTGGTTTCCACTTTTGTTGTTGGTCAGTTAAGTTGTGAGTTTGTAATGAATTTGATCTATCAGTTCGAGAGTTTGAGCTCTGCAACATGAATTCAAAGTGAAGAGTCTGTAAACTGCACTATGGTGTAATTCTGAGTCTGTAATCACAGAAAGATTCCAAAGATAATATGAATAAGGACCTCAATTTTCAAATAGGATGTATCTCTGTGTGTTTTCTTATGCATTACAACATTTCCTTATGGTATGTAAGTTCTATATAATGGTTCTATGTTTAAATGCTTGTTCGCAACGTAAGTAGGCTCGATTCTAATTTCTTGCATAGGTATGGTTTAGATCTATTCATGTCTCTTACGCAAGATCAAGAATGAGTCCTGAAGACCCTATGGATCCTCTTAAGTATTTTCCCTACCCTTCCCTATCTATTTGTCTCAACAAGGCTTTATGTGAGACTTATTCTCTTCGGAGGAGATGAAAATTCCAGTGCTCTATACTACACGATAGCTTTTATTGGTAACTTGAGAAGGACCCTGGTCTGATCAAACTTGTGCCAACAAAATGGTTCTATTTTCGGGACCCGCATTAAAAGGGAACCTGTAGGGAGAATGCTTCCACCGATCCATATATCTGGTATTGATTCATAGTGGGAAAGAAAATGTGATGCCTTCATATGGGAATAAGTGGAATTGAAGGGAAAATCGGTGGAAAACACTCGCAAAGCAGTCTTTTACTTAGAAAGATCGAGCGACCAGTACAAGATTTTCTGGGTTAAATTCCCGAAAGAATTTTTCCACTGGATAAGGAGGCTCCATGAAGCTCTAGAGGTCCAAGGATGAGTCAAGAGGATCTGCGTGTGGGATACCGAGAAGATAGCAACACTTTAGAGGATGGATTGTCCAGTCATGCGAGCAGTTGATTTCTGGGTCAACACCACATTAGAGGGATATATCATCGAATTTGCAGCTGAGAATCACCAATATTTCTCACGAGTAGAGGAATATTTCAAGAAAGATGCAAGGGGAAAGTTGTTAAGAGAAACACCCTTGTGGATTAAGGTTTTCTTGATGGAGGAGGGGATGTTGAATATGTCCCTGACTGAGATGACAATGTAAACACCCTCGCTTAGGGTAGGGTGAGGCAGGGTGAGAGTCATGGCATGAGAGAGGGGAAGGGTTCTTTGAAAAATGGGGGGAAAAAAATAAGAAATGGACTCAAGAGATGAGAAAGCCTTGATGAGAGCTACCATTGTTGAGAAGTGGTGGTGCAACAATATCAAGAAAGAAGCAAGACATCCTGAGAAGTTGAGAAAAGAAGGTGGATCAGGAGAAGTAGAGGAAAGACAGAGGGAATAATTGCAGAAGATGAGAAGACAGGAATGACTGGCCAATCAAAGATTAAATGAGAGAGAAGCACAGAGAGAAAGAAGTCCCCAGGAGGTGGGACAAGAAGGAGAAGGTGCAGGTCTGAGAGAAGAAGAAGCCGACATGAATCTTGGAGAATAAAGAGAAGATTCAACCTTGGTAACATGAGAGATTGGGAATTCATCCGAAGAGGTCATCCTAGTGGAAGCAAATGAGACCCCACAGATCAAAGAAAACCACCTTGAAGCTAGTGGAACCAGCCCCAAATCACCCATACCCCAAGTGTTTTCTATACAAGCAGTAAGTTTGATACTACCTTGTCATGCTAGTTCTATTCCAATACAATTAATTAGTGAGTCACAACCAAGAAGGGTGAGTATAGGGAGGATAGTGGGATCCCCTAGTAGATTGCAAGTAGGACCATTAGGATTCATATTGATAGGAACAACAAGATCATCAATGGATGACCATGCGGGAGGTTCGATTGCCCGATACCCAGAATTTTGGGGTAAGGGAGATGAAGACATTGAGCATCATTGGTTCTTGTGTGAAGCAATCTGTAGATCCAGAGGGACTCCAGATGTGAATAAGTTGGTCCAGTTCCAGACTACCTTGAGAGGGCGTGCTCTCAAGTGGTACATGAAGAGTATCGAGCCAGGAGTGTCAGGAACACAAGGTCAATCATTATCACTTGGCCAGGTATGAAAAAAATTCATAACAAAGTTCAAGTTACCTCAGTCAGAACAATAGGCTTTGTCTGATTTACCCGAGATCCAACAGCGGGAAGGTGAATCAGCCTGGGAATACAACCAAAAGTTCAAAGATTCCATAGGGAGGTTGGCACATCCAATCCACGAAGAACATCAAAGGGAGTGGTACATTCAGGGGTTGCTGGCTCTGACTCGGATTCTGCTAACACAACAATGGATAGCCATGTTAACAGAGGCCTTGGAACAATCGATGAAGATTGAAGCTATGGTGGGATACGATAGGAGCCTGAGAATGACCAGACCCCCAGTAGATGCGAATCTTACGCAACTACAAGGGAATATATCGACACTTACAGAAAATATTCAAGAGTTGACAATACCCATATCAGGACAACCACAGGTTTGGTGCACTGGACGTTATATAGAAGGTCATCTGGTGAACGAATGTCCGTGAGGAAGGGGAATGGGACCCCCTCAAAATCCAATGATAACCCCACCAAGAACCATAGGAGGGGTTGCGCAAGTATCAACGAACTTACCTTTCCATAACCCCACCCCATATCATTCTTTCCTAGGAGGCCAAGCAACACCAACAACTAAGTATTGTGAAATATGCCAAATCCATGGGCATGAGCCAAGACAGTTCCCATCATGCAGAAATATTCGACAGTACCAAACACAATACATTGCAAGTTCTGCACATATACCATGCATACTACCAATCAATGTAGAGTGTTGGATGCACTAGTAGACAAATTAGATCAAACAACATTTAGGGTGAATGAAAACCCTTAGGGACTAGGAAGAGGTCGAGGAGGTGGAGCCGGAAGAGACTTTAGAGGAGGAATAACTAGGGGAAGAGGGCCAAGCAGATGCTATAACTATGATGAGCAAGGTCACATGGCTAGAGACTATCCTCATCCAAGGTGGCTATGGTGATTTCCCCGTGTTATTGGATAAATCCGTAGGTACAGACACTAACCGATCTCCCTAGATCCTCCTGGATCTAGAACAAAACACACCAGAACATGACGCTTTCCTTAAGTTTTATATATTGAATTTACTAGCTAAAGAGGGATGAGTGACATACCATTTAAATGTCGCTTCCTCTCACCATCGCTATCCTAGCTCCGTTCCAACGCTCATACAATGATGAACCTGCAAAAGAATGCAACCAAACAAAGTGATAGAAATAACATAAACTCAATATAAACCTATGTATGTGATCAAGGAATCATACAATAAAACACAACAAGCTTTATAGGAAAGAATCATATTACTGTATCATATTAAATGTGAAAGAGAGATTACAACCATGGCCTTGATGTCGTAAGGTCCCTTCCAACTGTCCTTCGTTCCCCACACACTTCTTGCTCCAAGGATTCTGAAACCATAGATTTGATGGCTACTCACAATGTATGTTGACAAAGTAAATCTCAAATCCACTCCAACCAAACTGATAATTCCAAGCCAATCAAGAACAAGCTCATGAACCAACAAAGCTAACCCAAGCTCACAAAAGATAACTTTCTCCATGAGAATTCCTCTCCTTTTATAAGTTGAAAAGGATAAGGTGAGGAGGTTAGGATGATCCCACTAAATCATGAAAGCGAGTAAGATCCAAACCATTCGGATGCCATCTCACCATAGAAGTTTCTCCTTCTAGAAGATTCGAGAAAACGCTCATTTTTCCCACGTGCAGGCATTCTCGCACCCTAGCTATAGAGCAACCTACGAACACCTCACACCCTAGCTATAGTGAAACCTGCGAGAATGGGTCATTCTCGCACTCTGCCTATATCGTAACCTACAAACTTCCCTTTTTATAAGGTTTTTTACATAGGAAAAAGCAACTTCTTTTCTCAGGAGAAGTTCTTCTCCCTTCTCTCTTTAGGAACTCAGGCCACTGACCCCTCTAAAGGCAACAGCTAGGTTTACATAATTAACGATCATAGGGATGATGAAAATAATGTGTAACAGAGAGCCTCCCAAAGTATGAAGGTAGAACAGAGTGATATCTGAAATACTTTGTCGAGTGTGTGTAGGGAACAAGGAATAGTTGGTTGGAAACCTGCCAACAAACAAGGAAATACAGTACAATAATATATCATCACTGAGGTAGGCATTCCCATACTCAAAATACAAATGACTCAAAGCATAAATGCCGACATGCGAAGATCCATGTCAAGTAAGAAAGGTCATGGCCACCAAACATACATTGTGGATCCATGCTAATATGACTCAAATCTGAACATAGCCACCAAAAATACACTGTGGATCTATGTGTTAAAGACTCAAATTTGAACATAGCCACTAGACATACAATGTGGATCTATGCAACAGTACACTGAATATACTCCAACGCAACCTGGATCTGTCAGAAAATATCCAGGGTCTTCATCTCCACCACTCTATAGTATGAATCTAACCATGTGAATACATGTGTTGAAGTTGAACATGGTAGAAACCACTTGATTACCGGTCATTAGTGTATATCGTTAACAAGTGCAAGGGAAATCACCATTAATGTCAATGACTCCCAAGGTACACTAGTACAATCCAATGAATGTGAATAAATGAGCTGAAGTCGAACACTCGGCAGAATCTCCCGATCAGGAGTCAATAATAAAAACCCACTGTCGAAAGCGAGGAAACCTGCCATTGAGGCATGCAAGTTCCAAGGTACCAATTAGTTTCTAAGTCTAGTTCCTGGATAATGAGTTGAGGTTGATAGGAAAATAATCGTCACAGGAGGGCCTTAATGTATCCCACATCAATGACACGAAACAAGTAACAATATTTGAAGTAGATCAGAGTAACAAGTGATTCAGGACTGACTCAGGGATGGCCAACGCAATAGAAGGCTTAAAGACTGCAGAAATGGCCGACGTAATAGAAGGCTTTTCAGGTTGAACATCTTTTTGAACATATTGACGACACGACAACTTTCTTGGAAATGATGACTCAACAACAAGGATCACAGACCAATTTGTAATCTTATAGGAGTATGATCAAGAGAGAAGTAGATTTTCCAACCTAGACACAAGGCGAGTGAAAGGGTTTCATGTTCAAAAGAGACTCTTCCACATAATACAGGTTTAGATACATTTCTTTCCCAAATTTTCCCCCACCATTTCTGGCGAGTACCTATTTATTTTTATGCAAGCTTGAGGAGGATAACATATGCTTGTCAATTTAAGCTCATCCTTTGGACGAGTCCCTCAGAGTATGTTAACGAACCCTAGGAAGGAGTGGTTCTGTCCCATCAAGGGTCTGTCAATGTTTGTTTAACGAGTCCAGAGATAGAAAACTCAAAGGTTTTTCAAGATTATAGAGTTTGGAAAAACACTTAAAAGAGAACTCTCTCAGTTCCTTTTTCGTAAAATAGTCTGAATGAGACCGAAAAAGAGATAAATTATCTCTCAACAGACGCTTTCTTCAAATACTTTAACGAGTGTGAAAATAGCAAGGTCGCTCGGTAATCTTTTCATGTTTAGAGAGTCTGAAAAAAGCTTAAAGGGAACTCCAGGGGGTTCCTTTTTTGTATAACCTTTACGAGTCCGAAAAAGTGATAAAAGTATACTCGGTTACATTCTCATTGACTTATGAGCACAAGAAAGAACAAAGACTAGTTTAGTAACTTATTCTCATGTATTTACGAGCATGAGAAAGAACAAAGACTAAGCTCGGGATTGTTTTCATTTTTACGCAAGCTTTAAAACAAAACAAAACTATGCTTGGGATAGATTTTATTTTTACACAAGCATAAAAACTAAACAAAAACTATGCTTGGACCTGGTTTCATTTTTACACAAGCTTGAACCAAAGGAAACTATGCTTGAGGTAGGTGGTTTCATTTTTACACAAGCTTGAACCATAGAAAACTATGCTTGTGACTTCCCAACACAAAACACATGGATGGTCGGTACTTAGCTCCCAGTTTAAGAAACTAGCGACTTCACATCAGCATGAAGTCTAGAGGCTGAGGCAAATGCCCCCCAAGCTTCGTGTCATTCAACTACAAAGGATAATGAAATGAAGCTTCAAATACTAGATGAAGGACTTGACTCAAACAGAGAGGGGGACAACTATTTCATTTTTTTTAATGAGGTTGCCACAGATACGAAAAAAACTATCCTCGTAAGTGGTTTCATTTTATAACGAGCTTGAAATCAAAAAACCATGCTCAAAGACCTCTGTTTCATTTTTTAATGAGGTTGCCACAGAGATGAAAAAACTATCCTCGAAACCTTTGTTTCATTTTTTAACGAGGTTGTTGCAGAGACGCAAAAACTATCCTCGGAACCTCCTCTTATTGATCATGGATTCCAAGAGGACAATGCTCTAGAATGACACCATGTCAAGGGACAAAACTCGATCATGGCTTCCAAGAGGTCTTCACTGGAAGGAAGAAACACACTCTGGAAAGACACCATGTCGAGTGTCCCAACAGGAGTAAAGAGATCAGGTTCTAACAACCCTATCGAAGAGATCACCATGTCAACTACTGGATCTAAGTCATCAGAAGTTGAATCCATGGGTGACAATGCCACATAATTGACCTGTGGCAGGGGTGATACTGTCTGCATACAAGAACCATTTAGGGAGGCAATCCGGGTGGGGTCAATGAATGAAAGTTGATCAACAGTCACAACTCGTCCATCGTGAGGGAAAGATATCACACAAAAAAGAGTAGAGACAATAGCTTTCATGGCATATACATAATCATGCCCAAGAAGTAAGGCGAAATCCAAGGGGTCTTGGACGACCATGACATCAATGAAGACAGTTTTCCCTCCCAAAGTTACAGGAAACTGAGGAAGGGTCCCTAAAGGTTGACTAGTTCTTCTATTAAAAGCTAACATATTCTGCGTAACCGACGCAAGTGGAGGATAACCCAAGGATTGCCAAGCAATAGAGGACAAAATACTAACAGACGAACCTTCATCTATCAACGTTTGGGAAACATCCCGACCAAAAACATGTACTTTAATCTAGAAAGGAATGTAAGAGGGAATACGAGGTCCAGTTAGCACACCCCAATCAAAAGGGATGGTCTCATTACTTGGAGGGGGTTCCACGGGAGAAGGAGGAATACCCCTCGGCACAGTAGATTCTGTATCAACAAGAAAAACATGGGAAGTATCTTGAGCAGAAGATTAGGATCGACTGATGATGAGATCAAAGCGACCACTTGGGTTTCATTCTCCAAGGGGAGAATGGGGTCGACAGGTGTAAATGGATTGACCGCTTGGGTTTCACTCTCTGAGGGGAGAGTGGGATTGACCGAGGATGGTATCGGATCAACCACTTTGTCAACTGGTTCAAATAAGGATGTGACCAGATTGACTACATGATCAACTGGATTGACCGGTGAAGGGACCAGAGTGATCATTCCATCAACTACAGGTGGGTTGAGAGAAAGCTTGCGATAAGCGGCTGGGAGTTGAGGTTGTGAAACAGTCATGTCTTCCAATAATTTAGAGGCTCCATCCATACAAGGACAAAGGTGAGTGAGATGACTCCCTTTACATAACATACACGGGAACTTGACTCTACTTTTCTTCTTCCCAACCATATCATGACTAGTCGACGGGAAGTCATCAACATGTTGTTCAGAGGCTAACAACATGGGTTGGCGAGGATGTGTAGACCATACTTCTATAACCTTGGGTAGACCAGGGTAATCCTTAAGAAGATGGCTACCCTTACAAAGTCTGCAAGGGTACTTGGGGTTACGGGTTGTTTGGGTGATCTTGACATCATCAAAACTCCCAACACGATTAACAGTAACTGGTTGTTTTCCAACATGTTTGACAGTGGTTGGAGGTTTTGACCCTTTTTTATCTTTCTTATTCTTAATCTTTCTTTTCTTATTCTTCTTATTCACTGAGTTACTAGCTGCAAAACTTTCACTCGACGAAGAAGATGAAACGGAAGGCGACCTTGCAAGTGAAGAAGGTGAAGAAGACCTTACTGGTGAAGAAGATGAAGGATCAACATGAGGTTGATGCTCTTGGGGGAAAGTGCTTGTGACTGAAGCACTAAGTGCATTCAGGATTACCTGAGTGGAAAACAACCACACCGACAATCCAATTGTGAGACTTGGAAGGATGAAAGTAGCGATGTGAGGAGGACCAATGTTTCCATAAGAAGAAAAAACAAAAGGTTCCCCTGGAGCAGGGGTTCCATCATTGGTCATTTTAGGAACTGACACCATTAAAAGAAAAAATCCAATCTAGAGTCCTCTAAGGAACACAAACAACACACGCTAAAAATCTAGTAAGCAAGCAAGCAAAAAAAACCTTCTCACAATGAACGCACTAGTTGGTGATGAAATCCAACGTCGTGGGAACGCAGTAAGAAGGGGCTAAGATAGAGCGGGTGGAAAAGTTACATTGACAACCTGCTTAACGGACTTACACCCTGGTGCAAGCTCCCACACATAATCGTGGGTATACCCTCCAAGGAGCCCGAGTGAGTTTGGCCAACGTNCACAGTCACCTTGTGTAAATAACCTAGAAAGATAGGCCACTAAGGTTACCACCAACAACAATAAAGCCTGGGGGGACAGTCGACAGTCCGATCCACACGCAAGGGTAGGGTATCTAACCCAAAATCAACTCAAAAGTCTTCCACTCATCATTGTGGGTATACCTCTGAGTGATCCCTGTAATACGTGCAATCTCTACACTGATGTCAACAAAGCAGGGTGAGTAACTCTGCCAATATCAATGCGACCTCGTGCTTGACCCTTGTGTGAGAAGGGCTTCCCAGGACAAAATGTAGTAAGTGGATTTAACTCTCCCTATCACAAGATACTATGTTTGTTTGCAGCTTTGGAAAGTTATCTTTCACACCTATTCCAAAGCCC
>JASDQU010790039.1:311-20156 GCA_032191745.1 Picea mariana | reverse complement strand
AATGGCTGTGATTAACTCGTGAAATCGCATATCGTGATTTCGGGGTTTTTGTGGTCATTGTTCTTTGCCTATTGAAATCTCGATCCCCAATTCTCCGATAAGGCCTCCTCGCTGCCATGCGTCCATGTGAATGAACGGTCCAGATCATGTCGGGATTTCACCTTGGCTTTTCCCGATGGTATATCTCCCTTGCAAATTCTGTCTAATATGAAGGCCCTCGTTCTTTCGGGAAATTTGAATGAGATCCTGTGGTTGTGAATCTCTTTCTTCCTTCTCTTCTACAAATTCCTGTATCTTGAGCTTTGCCTTTGCTGCGCGCGTTTTCTTCACCGCTGTTCCTCCTGAGCTTTCACGTCTGAATCCCCAAGGTATTTTTATCCTTTTTATTCTACCATCTCCACTGCTGTACTTGCCATCAATGACAAGCATACGCTACTTGGTAAACATTTGCCAACAAAATGCAAGGCAACAATGCCCGAGCAACATTACACAAGCACACAAAGGAATGCAAACATATTTTCAAGAAAGTCAATGACTGGATGAGCATCATCGTTTGATGCAATGAAGTCTTGGAGGAGGTGTGCAAAAATATCCAGGTGTTGAACAAAGAAGTTGCAGCTACAATGGATCCTGTGGAGCAACAACTAAAGTTCGATCAAATCCAACAGGCAGACAATAGATGAACACCCTCTTTGAGGCTTAGTCAATAGGAAAGAAAGAGCTACGTGACTTCCGACCTATTATTCAGGAAGTATACATGAAAATGCATCAAGTTGATGCAAAAACAGACTCCGAGTGGAAATTTTTGGTCACATCCAAGACAAAGGCGGATAGCAAGGAGACAACTCAACAATTTGTTGTAGAGGCATCACTCTTCGCCAGGAAATGGAAGGATAAAGTGGGAAAATTTTAAGGAGTGAAACAATAAGCCTTAGAATTGGTACAAGAGTTGGGCCCTTCATTTGAAGAGGTAAAATAAGAGAAAGCACAAATAGAAGAGCCCAAGGAAGAAGAAAAGGAGGACAAGGGAAGGAGATGTGAAATAACCAAGTACTTGACTTGAGGGCGAGTCAAGGATTGTGGTCAGAGCCTGTTGGGCCCTTCGTTTTTGGATAAGGAATTGTGCAAGTTTTGACTGAGCACGAGTTGCGCAAGATTCAACAGAGGCTGGACATCATAATGAGAAATATTAACAAAAAGTAGTTGCAAAAGTCAGCGCAATGCTAGCTAAGCAACAAATGACTGCAATAGAACAAGAAAGAGTGAAAAATGAGAAGGAAGACACAACCCAGCTTAGAGATAGTGACTAACATAATTGTAAAAGGAGAGGGGTTGATTAGTTGTTGTGGTTTCCATTATTGTTGTTGGTCAATTAAGTTGTGAATCTATAATGAATTTGATCTATCAGTTTGAGAGTTGGAGCTCTACGACAAGAGTTCAGAGTCAAGAGTCTGTACACTGCACTATGGTGTAAGTCTGAGTCTGTAATCACGGAAAGATTCCAAAGATAATATGAAGAAGGACCTAAATTTTCAAATATTATGTATCTCTATGTGTTTTCTATGCATTACAACATTTCCTTATGGTATGTAATTCTATCTTATGGTTCTACGTTTAAATGCTTGTTCGCAACGTAAGTAGGTTCGATTCTTGCACATGTATGGTTTAGATCTGTTCATGTCTCTTACGCAATATCAATAATGAGTCCTGAAGGCCCTATGGATCCTCTTAAGTATTTTCCCTACCCTTCCCTATCTATTTGTCTCAGCAGCGCTTTGGGTGAGACTTCTTCTCTTCGGAGGAGATGAAAATGCCAGCGCTCTAGACTACACTGTACCTTTTGTTGGTAACCTGAGAAGGACCCTGGTCTGATCAAACTTGCGCCAACAAGCGCTATAGACCTTCCATATCCAACCATCTCATGGTATCATATAAAAGACCTTCCTACCACCCTCATGGGTCTTCAAATAGATGTAAGTCATAAGCAACAACAAAAATATCCACATCTTTAACCATGCTATATCATTTTTCTTGAATACACAATCCATAATTAGTCATACTCAATTTCTATAACATCATTATTGCATGTATATAACAAAAAAATATTATAAGTCCTCAAGCATGCCATATGCATATCCAATCATGTACATGTGCATAATGCACATCTATATGCAACAGTCATTCACTATCATCATGCCTACTAATGCATATGCATTCTAAATTCATGGTACACAACATGCACTCTAGTGAATTTATGTTTCAATTCACTTATTTGTTTATTTATTTATTTCGTAGTTGGTTTTTCTTGTTTTTATTCATATCCTTGTTTCCATGTGTGTTCCCATGCTTCTCATCTTCAATATTGTTCCATCAAATGAACACTTTCCATGCAAGTTCCACTTGGCCATTCTGCAATCCAACCAATGTGTTCTATTTTCAACATCCTCTCCTAGGCAATCATATTCAAAATTTACGTTTATGAAACATTCCAACACCTTGGAATGAATTTCCTTAGAACTTTATATTACACATTATTTTGGTCACCTCTGTGATCAACTAATGATATGTGCATAACTCACTTCTATGTTCCCTGCAGGTACTACATGAGACTTTCTCCATGAGAGCAGTGAACCATCTTTCTTTTCCTAAAAACCATATCAAAGAAGATCATCGCACCCTTCTAAATTATTAGGGTGTGACGATGCCTGATCGTCCCATGTTGCACCAAAACTGGATTGTAGCGTTGCCGTAGGATGCTTGTGCATGGGGTGCGACGATGCTCAAAGAAGAGAAATAGATGAAATTCATGAAAGTTCTAGAAATGAATCTTCTAGAAGATGAGGTGGCCTCCAATCAATATGGATCTTACTCGCTTCTCTAATTTAGTGGGATCATCCTAATCTCCTCATCCATCCCTATTTCACCCTATATAAAGAGGGATATCTTATGGGAAAGGCTAGGCTAGCTTATGCATGAATAATTCTGCTGAAGATTGTACTTGTGATAGCTTTACTTTAGCTCTCCAAGTCAGGTTGTGAATGATATCCATCAAAATCATTGGAGAAAAGGTGTGTGTGTTGAAGAAAAGGGCCATTGGAAGGGACCTTGCAACATCAAGGCATGGGTTGTATTCTCCATTTTCATTCAATATAATTCAATAATACATTTCTTCCCTATAAAGGTGTCTCTACTTTTATTATATAACTCCTTGATCTTATACATAGACTTAATTGGAATATATATATCATTGTTTTCTCTTTGTTGGTTTGTGATTGTTAATAGGTTCACCATCCTATAAATATAAATATGGAACAAGGACAACACTAGAGAGGATCAAATGTCAGTTAAATGGCATGTCATTTGTCCCTCTCTAAGTTTACATTACAATGAAATCTAAGGCGAAGTTTGTATTTTTCCCTATTTTGTTCTAGTTTCTTATTGAAGTTAGGGATATTAGTTTGTGTCTGCACTTACCAATTTGTCCGATGAAAAAATTGGCGACCATATTGGGGAACTTCCTCTTTTGGATTTTTCTTCCTTTTTTGCTTTTATCTTGCCTACTTTTTGCCAATTTCATTCTTTGAGTCTTTGGGTGATCCATATTGACTCCCTGGTCCTAAAAGTTCATTGAGAAACTTTGTTCTCTTTCCATTTTTATTTATTTTCAGTGATCGTCGTGCTATTCTTGTGAAAACTAGAGAGACGATGTCACACTATGTTTTTCTTATTTCCTGCGATGATCCTTGATCGTCACACTGTGCTCTTCTGTAGCCTACGACGATTCCTGTAGAAATTTTTTGGAGTGACAATAAATTTTTCCTCCTTGCCCATATTTGTCATTATTTCTTGGGGTGAACTTTTAGTCTTGGTGAATGGTTATTTGCAGCTTGGCTTGCATCGTTTAACCTGAATTTGATTGTTTCTCAAGTATTGAGAGTCTTTTTCATAAGATTTACAAGTTTTATATTTCACTTTTTATTGCAAGGGTATAATCTCAAGGCTTCATCCTTGAGTTCTTGCTAGATAAGTTGTTATTGATATTTTTAGAGTTTCGGATTGTTGATTGAATGGAAAATGATTTTTTATTAGATTGGACAAAGAAGTTTTCTTACTTTTTCATTTTTTCTTGCATTATGAGTTTAATTTGGGAAATAGTGTTGTGAGTGCATTTACCTTCTTGGACAAATTTTTGTTTTTGAAATAGACCTCTATTTTTATTTGGAAAGAAAAGAATTGAAGTTTGTTCTTATATTAGTAGTCTTTACAAGAAATTTTTGCATTCAAATTTTTGTTTAAAAAGAGAAAATTGGAAAATTTAGTAGCTTTGATTATTTGGCATCAATATCATTCAAAGATTGAAGAAATTTCATTTTGTAACTTGTTGCATTCTGGAAAAATAAACCTTCTCCCTTATGTAATTAGAGTTCATCAATTGAAAAGATTGCATCTCATCTCTATTTTCATTTTGTTTGGTCAAGGTCAAATACTTCATCAGTTTCATCTCCTCTTCCTTTTTGAGTAAGCAACAACCATTAAAATTCATCGTAATTTTAAAATCTATCTAGAAACTTTTATTTTCTAGAAATTTTATACACCAACATTAGCTAGGGATAGCGCTTTGGAATAGGTTGTGAGGCACACTCTCCAAAGCATCAAAACACATGATAGTATCTTGTGATAGGGAGAGTTAAATTCACTTGCTACATTTTGTCCTGGGAAGCCCTTCTAACACAAGGGTCAATCACGAGGTCACATTAGGGCTGACAAAGTTACTCACCCTGCTTTTTTGGTCTTAGTGTAGAGATTGCGTGTATTATTGGGGGTCACTTGAGAAGAAAATTCTTTGCGGACCTTCTCGAGGCAATTTCGGTCTTAGATACCCTGCCCTTGTGCATGGATCAAACTTCTGAATGCTTCCCCAAGCATCATTGTCATAATTGGTAACC
The DNA here is from genome assembly GCA_032191745.1 of Picea mariana. Lineage (NCBI taxonomy): Eukaryota > Viridiplantae > Streptophyta > Pinopsida > Pinales > Pinaceae > Picea > Picea mariana. The sequence continues at coordinate 15,210 of JASDQU010790039.1, read as the reverse complement.
TTAGTGACCTATCTCTTTAGAGTCTTTACATGAGGTGACTGTGGAGGGGAAAGTATTTATGGTACCTAGAATCGACGTTGGCCAAACTCACTCGGGCTCCTTGGAGGCTATACCCGTGATTATGTGTGGGATCTTGCACCAGGGTGTAAGTCCATTAAGAAGATCATCAACGTAATTTTTCCACCCACTTTATCCCATACCCTTCTTGTCTTGATCTTGCAACGTTGGATTTCATCACCAACTAGTGATTTCAAAATAAGAAGGTTTGTTTGCATGCTTGATATCTAGATTTTATTAGTAAATTGCTATTTGTTTTCTTTAGTTGGCCATAGATTTCTTGTATTATTTATTCGATGTGGCCAACAACGAACCTCACTGTTCACGTAGGATGCAAGGATTACCTCCAGAAGAGTCAAAAGAATATGCACCCTTTCTTATTGACTCACCAGAGGGCCCTTCCCCTGGAGGAGCAGTCAATAACGATGTATCCTTTGAGATCGAGGGTTCTACTCCATTGGTCGAGTCATCACTGCCTTGAAAGTTGTTATTGAATGTTGTTCAAGACCCTGCTTTACTCTGAATAAACTCATCTGGGGACGTTGTTTCTAAATATTATAGTAGAACACCTTCTGGAAATTTCATAGATTCTGGTGTTGATGATTCACCTTTTTAGAGTGAGTCATTTAGAACTTTGGTTCATACTTCTAGAATTTTTAATCCTAGTCCAGTCCCTGTCCGTTATTTTTGGAGGACCTCCTCAAGACATGATATTTTTGATGGAATAAGAATGAGTCCTAACCAACCTATGTCATCACATACACCCGTTACTTCAACTGCTTATACAATACCTTTAGATCATTTTACTAGCACGACAAGTAATGCTGTTACAGTTTCAGACCCGTTGTTGGTTGGTACACATACCATTCTTCCTCTCCAACTCACTATCTCTACCTTGGTCCCACAAGTTACATTTTTTTCTTCCAGAAGTGCAATAGCAACTCAAGCTCCTATCAGAATGCCACTTCCGATTAAATCAAATCCCTCACTTCCACTTGGGTATACCGATCTTAATAGTTCTATTGCCAAGTCTACCAAGAGTCCATCCAGAGGACTTAATATTTTTATTCTAGCTGGGTATATTGTTGCTAGCAGTTTTGTTCCCACACCTACTCAGGTTCTATAAGGAGGGCCTAGCATTTCTCCACCACTTGTAGGATCTAATCAGTCTAGCCGAAGTAGCCCCACTCCGCTTGGAGGCACAGTCATTCTGTCACTTATGGTTTTCAACTTCCTGGTGGAAGTCAACCTCATCTTGGGGGGCCACCCCAAGTTGGGGGTCATAACCCAATCCTTTCTATTGGAGGCCAACCTCAATTTGGGTGGAATGCCCCAGTTTATGGAAAATATCCACATGGATTACAATCCCAACCTTGGAATTTTCCCTTCTAAGGAAATCAACAACCGCCTAGGGGGAAAATTTCTCAATCAAACTCTTTCGTACCTTCTAATCCTAGGAAATTTTATCCAGGATCTGTAAATCCTACTCGAGGTCAATATTTTTAGTCTAATGCTCCTTTCCAAGGTAGCATACTGAATCAACCAACAAATGTTGGCTACTTGGCTCAAAATCCCCCACCACCGAATTTGACAGGGCCCTCTAACTATTTACAGTCTTCTTGTGGTGCTACTGGCATACATACAGGCTTACCTCCTTTAAATTACCGGTTTCCTCAAGTGAACAAACAATTGTCGTTTCTAGCTACTTTGGATTTACCGGATTTATCTAGGATTTTGAATGATCCTATTTTGCATTCTCCTTATTGGCCGATTATACCTTCCAAATTACCATTAGACATTCCTAAGTTTGACGGTCGATCGGGAGAAGACCCAAACAATCATGTGATTGTTGAGGACAAGATATGAATTGATCTTACTCAAGCATTTTCAGACTTTACTTGGCTAAAGTAAAATAGACAGGAATATCACCCTATGTTTATAGCCAACAAAAATATATATCATAACTCACAAGTATTAATTACAAGTTCTTAGGCTAGTCTTTTATCAACAAAAAGCTTGCTGGAAATTCACTTTTTATGTATTTTTCTGAAAATATTAGTTGCTGAATAAATGTAAGAACATAAGTAAACACACCAAGATCATAATCAAGATAGATGAGACATAAAGAAATCCCTTATTTCATTCTAATTCACCAAAGAGTCATTGTCTTTACAAAACTTCACACAAAAATCTTGGACCAAAGTCAAACTTAGAAATCCCCGATGGAACATACAAAAGGACCTCTAAAAGAAAACCAAAACTGAACTCTAAAAGATGGATCATCTTGCCACTGATTTCTGCCCACTCGACTCTGCACAATAGCCTTTATCAGTCATGAAAGTTAATTCACAAACAGACAAGTCTACACAGACTATCAAAAATAGATCAACACCTCTGAAGAACAAGTGTCTGAATGATTTAATTAAGCCCTGAATATTGTTGTCTACAATAAGACCTTGCTATCACAAAAGAGAATTAGGCTATGATGAATATATGAATGAATTAAAACTGAACTATCTCAACATAAACTCAAAGAGAAAACCTTAGCATGCTTTGTGCTTCTATCCTACATGTTCCTCCCTTTCCTTTTTGCTTTTAACAAATTAGAATTGGTTGAATAAGTTGAACCAATTCATTAGTTAAGTTAATTAAAAGACTCAACTAACTTTAGTTAGGGAAAGAGTAAAAATTATAATAAGGGTCATAAATAATAATAATAGCTAGTAGGTGGGACCCCTTGTGACTTCCTTTTGTTATAACAATATTTATAGTCATAACATAACCATTAGTTAATCAAAACATGCCTCCTTGTGTCTCCCCTCAACAAATTCACTTTTGGTATTTTAAGCTTATGAAATTTGAAGCCATTTCAAAATAGTAATCATATATCCAAAATAAACATGCTATCCAAGATMCTGGAAGTCAACTGACATAAGATGATAGATAGAATAAAACTCAAAAACATAGTTTCCCTTGCTGATTCTATTCTCCTTTAGTTCTTCTTTTTGATAGAGGCGTGACAGGCCTTTGTTTTTAGTCTTTTACTTGAATTGAACGTCCCTGTATGCATGAATGATTAGAAAAATTATCTTTTAAATAACCATACATGACAACGCTTACAAATATTAAACAGATTTTGGTTCAGAATTATATTAAACTCATGCAATCCAATCCATACAAATTGTTTTTCTGTTAGTCAACGATTAGGGGGTGAAACAAGGTTCTAGGATATGTGAGGGGATTGTATTGAGTGAAAATATGATATAATGGAGGGGAAGAACATGGTTACTACTCAATGGTAACAACAATCAACTTTAAAACAAGTCAATCAAACATCACTACAATCCACCCAAAACACTGCCACTTTCATCTATCTCAACACAGGAAACCCTTGGCTGTAATTAATCTTAGAACAGGGAGTGAAAGAGGGATATGGGATACATGAAGGGTTTGTAATTAGCGGAAAATGAGATCATGGAAGGGGAAGAAAATGATTACTGTTCATGAAATTAATCAAGCAATCCATAAAACATTTTGCAGTAAGACTAGATGTACCATTCCATCAACAATCATTTGATTAAATAACGGTTCTTATACATCTAATGAGTTTACTATTGATTAATCAAACTTTAACACCATGTTACTGCAAAACAATAAGTTTTCCCATACGATTTGGGAGCACTGTTCTCACAATCTACATTTATAAAAAATTATGAACAATTACCATTTCTAGTCTGTTACTGTCAAAATCAATCAGTACTCAATAATTTCTTCAGTCCACGACTATACTCCACAATCATGCTTCCAAATCAACGAAGTCACTATTTCTGCAATAGAGCCAACAAAGAATTTGTAACAAAATTCATTCTCATATATCTACATAATAAAAGACCAAAATTACATGCCTGAAAATGACAACTCATGACACAAGCAACAACCATCAATTAGACACAAGCTATGCAGAAGTAGATTTCCCAGGAAACATAGTTCTTCCCTTGTAACAATCAATCCAAGGTGACTTAAAAGCCGAGCTACCTACCCAACACGATTTTCATCAACAATGGCCAACTGCAATAAATAACACACTTAAAACTCAGTGGGTTCACTGAGTATGGAAACAAGTCATCCATACTACAAGTGTTGTGCAACTGACAAAAACCCATAGGGTGATAGTCCAATAATCAGTGATTCCAAAAGAAGACCATAGTTATCATGCCAATAATTTAATTTTGCAAAACCTTATTTACAAGACACGATATGTGTGGGAAACACCCAACATTCGTAACCAATGCCAACCATCATTCAAATCTCCATAAATTTAATTACCAGTGACTGCACATCAATCAACAATTCACCACTGTGAGAGAAAATCAAACAATCGAACAAATTGCAGTAGCTATGTGTATTTACCCATCAAATCGAATCAGAGAAGAGACCTTCTTGATTAAAAATACCGAGTTTTTGATATAAGGAAGGTGACTATGTAATCTGAAAGGGAGAATGCAATGTAGGGCTTAACATTATCATCAGGAAGGAAGTAACTATATGCCAAAAAAAAATGAATGTCTAGGAAAATCCATATTCAAAGTAATCGACCATATTTCCAACCCAAAATAGCCCATTTCAAGTGGACATGCAAGACAATTTTCTCTGTGGAACTTTAGAGTTGCGGGAATAAGGGTTCACTTAGTAGCCACCATAGAAAAAGTGGAGCCAATCTTGGTATGGAAAATGTAATTCAACGCACACAGGGTATAACCCTCATGCCTTTCTATCAAACCACCACCACAATGTAGTAAGGATAGGCCAATTAAGAACAAGAAAAACAACCCAGTTCGTGATCCCTGGTGGTGAAAACAATCCATTTCCCATGTGTACGATGCATGGTGATCTTTTAGCCACAAACCTCATAAAATAAAATGCATATTAACTACAACAATGTGAAAATGAGAAAATAACCTAGCAAGACCAATAGGGTCTTTCAACAGGGATAACTGAGGTTTCTGTTGACTGCTAACACCCATTACTGTTACGACTTCAACCTCATTTCAAGGAGAATCACCAATGTCTCATTTACAATCACCATTACACAGTCACAATACTTAAAGAGAGCACAACTAATACGCTTGAGCCAAAATCCATTTCATAACCAGAGTAGATTTATGAAGGGACAAAAAAAAGAACATACCTGTAATCAAATTCCTTAAGCATGCGTTGGCCAAGCGATTCCTTTCTGCTGAGAAGTCGGAACATAACCATAGACAAAATGTTTGGAAGATAGGATGACCACGGTGGATTCCATTGGTAAGGGTAAAGGTGATGTGAAATAAATGCACATCACTTGCTTACTCTGATTTTAATCAATTATTAGTGCGTGCCAGCTATTAATCAACGAATCATCCACCTTGCAACAACAAACTTTAATTTCCAAGAGCGCCACTTGTATTACAATATCTATTATGCATAAGGGATATCAACCATATACAAATTTTAATTTCTTGTATGGCTATCCTATGTTAGATTGGGTTTGCCACAATCTTCTTTAATGCATATAGTGTGGTTGGTTAGCATAGGACAATTTCTTCCTCTTAGCCTTTTTCCAATAGTTATTACTAACATGTTCTTGTTGCAGGTGTCACAAGTCCTAAATCCAAGAACAATCAACAATGATACCTTGAACCTTGTATAAAATGCCTGATCCATTATTCAATAAAACAATATATCGTCAACCACGAAAGTAGTGTTGAGTAACACCATTCTTGATCTTCAAAATTTCAAGGGGGTCCCACCTACTAGCATTATTTAGTCTTATATAATAATAGGCTTTAGCAACAGTTTGCAGCGAAATTTATGTTGACATTTCAATCATCAACAGTGATGACATTTCATCTTTGGTTTTCATCCAACTTCTTGATGGATGACTCCATTCGATTACGTCTTTTCCAACGTAATCTTACGGGTTCAGAAACCAATTGGTATATCAAATTTCCAAAAGGATTCTTCAATGAATTTAACACCTTAGCTATGGATTTCCTAACACATTACCAGTTACCGATATGATATGAGACAAGAACCAAAATTTTGATTTCATCTAAGCAATGCTCTTCCATGCACATTTCAGATCATATTCATGAGTGGAGGAGGATAACACGATTAATCAAAGTTCCCATTCCTGACCATTGGTTGAGTGGTTTACCAAATCACTCATCGATCCTATAGTCCATGATGTTTCCATGGGCACTGTCACCACTAAAGAGAAGGATATTAGTCGTGCTCAATACTTGGATATCATTTATTCGCAAAGGGACACATTATATGACTTAATCCTTGATTCTCCTCGCCCATCTACAAATCCAACCCCAACACCTCCAGTAGCTTCTCATGCTGCTGATGGTGTGATTGGCACTTTTCATGATGAGACTCAGCCTAAAAAAACCATTCATTCCAATCCTAAATATACTACTGTGTAATGTACCTGAGTATATCTACAAATATAATCATCACAAATACTGAATACACAATAGATCCACAGAGAAATATAGAAGAAACCACACTTTATTATTATCAAACCCTTGAGGTAGGGAAACACCATACAATGGATCCTATTATGGAAGGGATCCTCCCCTGTTCACTTGCCTCTTCGAGGGGGCATCCTTTTATTGAGCTACAACTCACAATACAATAATTCTCTTAATGTCCCATTACATTGCTTGTACCCCTTTATATAGTGCCACCATCACCTAAGAACATTCTAGAGGAGGAATCTTCTAGAAGCTGAACCTTCCAAGAAGTGCTCTTACATTTATTATATCTAACTACCCATTTATTATATCTCACTACCATAGTGGGCCTTATTTAATAATATAGTGGACCTAGTCCACCTTACATTGAATGGCCTCCACTATTATCACTATGGGCCCTCTAGGTCCCCCCACTACCTCTCTAGCTACCTAGCATTCCATCACTCTTATGAAAGCGTTGTCCTCAATGCTTGATGTACTTGAGTATATCTACAAATATAATCACCACAAATACTGAATACACAATAGATCCACAAAGAAATATAGAATAAACCACACTTTATTATTATCAAACCCTTGACGTATGGAAACACCATACAATGAATCCTATTATGGAAGGGAGCCTGTCCTGTTCACTTGCCTCTTCGAGGGGGAATCCTCCTATTGAGCTACAAATCACAATACAATAATTCTCTTCATGTACCATTACATTGCTTGAAACCCTTTATATAGTTCTACCATCACCTAAGAACATTCTAGAGGAGGAATTTTCTAGAAGCTGAACCTTCTAAGAAGTCCTCTTACATTTATTATATCTAACTACCATAGTGGGCCTTATTTAATAATATAGTGGACCTCTTCCACCTTACATTTAATGGCCTCCACTATTATGACNCCCAATACCTCTCTAGCTACCTAACATAATGATAATGTACAAAATGTTACTCCTCCAACTCCTTCTCCTGGTAAAACCTTTGAGGTCAATCAGTTCATTCTACACCTACCGATAAAAATCAAAATAAAAAGAAAGGGAAGGGTAAGAATAAAGAGGATAAAACTAATAATCAACAATCCAATAAACCCAAGAATCCACCTATTGATGATAAATAAAAGAGAAAACCTCATTATCCTTGTCTTATCTGTGGGAAGGATCATTATACGAAATATTTTCCAAGACGTGCTGAGGTTACTAAGTTCCTGCAAGGGACTCAGACACCTCCTACACCTACCATTTTGTCACAAACTTTTCCTTCTCAACAACATGCCCAATTGGTTATTCATGACGAACCTTCTCCCTCTACCACAACTTATGTACTTATGTGTACTGGTGACTCCAAGAAGAACGAAGTTGCAGTCGCTACTCGAGCCAAAGATTGTTCTCCTTCTAAAGAGAAATTTGATTATTCACCACCTCCATTGGTTCAACCTCCTGCATAGAATTCACCTCCCAACGGTCCTCTTCATATCGAATGACCTTGTCTAGATAAAATTTTTCATTTGCGTCCTAAGGGAGTTGTTCTTAAGTCATCATTCAACCCCCATGCATGTGCCGCTCAAAACTACATTATTGTAGAAGATCTTGCACATGGACCTTCTGCGATGTCAGCTCTTGAAATCCTTCAAATTTGTCCTATGCAACAAAAGGAACTGTTAAAGGTTATTGGTGGAATCGATCCTACCGATATGAATTTGATAATATTTGACTTGGAGTATCACATTACAAGACTCCCTCATCAATTAGTGTTTCAAATACAAGTCATTATTGAAAATAAAAATATTTGTCAAAATGTTGTTGATGAAGGAGCTTCGACTTGTGTCATATCCGTCACTGGTTGGAAAGCTATTGGCTCTCCCACCCTTACCAATTCACACAATACTTTAAGATATTTTAATGGTACAGGGTTTGAACCTTATGGTGTTCTTCCTTCGTTATCTATTACGTTAGAAGAAAAACGGTTGAGGTTGAGGTGTTTGATGCACCTCTCGATTACAACCTTTTACTTGGCCATAGTTGGATCGATTCTATGCGCGTAGTTTTTTCTACTCTTTTCCATGTGATACGTTTCCCTCACCAAGGTAAAGTTGTTACAGTAGATCAAATCTCCTTATTTAGTTATGATTCACACACTAGTAACTTTCCATTCACAGAGAAAACACCTCCTGGTTATGAGAATGCCAGTGTGGGTCTTTTAAAATATTCATCATCGATGGGAACTTTTCCTATCCCACCACCCTATATTCCTCCTCCTTTTGTCGCTTCTACTAACACATTTTCAACCAGTGTTAGAAAAACCCCTAAGTCCTATGACCCTTGGATAATACCTAGCCTGGACGATTATCTTTTCTATGGTCACCAAATGCCTTTAAGTTCGGTGGAATTGGCTTATCAATCTATTCAATCAGAAAGTCCTTCTCCTCATTCTATTTTAGATACATCTCCTAATCTGTTTCATGTGGTATTTCACACCGATGAAATTATCATGACAGTTATGTCCACATAAGACACCCCATGGGACGATGGACACAATCATTCTATTCTCTTCCTAGAACTCGAGACTATCGAAAGTTATCAACGGATTTTGAATCTATCTACAATCATTACTATTCCCCCAGTTTTTGAACCAATACGAGATGTTTTTTATGAAGGGAACTTGGGAAATATTTCACCTAACATCCCCCTAGATATTTCGATTAATCCTGGAATTTTGGGAAATGTTCATATCGATGCCTCATGTTCCCCTAATGAGATCTGAATTTACAAGTCCCTTTTCCAAGAATTCTGTGACGCTTTTGCATGGAGTTACGAAGAAATGCCTGGAATTGATCCAAATTTTGTTGTACAAAAAATTAAATCATACCCTGATGCTAAACTCATTTGAAAAAGACTTACCCCAGTACATCCATTGATTCAGGAGCATCTCTCCATGCCAGCCAGCCAACCGGCTAGCCATGTCGAGCACGTGCATTCAAAGCTGAAGAGAGAGGCACAATCCTCATTTAAATCTGAATTGAATGTAATTAAATTGCTTAGGCTGTTGAGCTAGGAATTCGTGCCTTTGTGAAGACATTAGGAAGATCAGCCTTTAATGTTTGTATGGCTAAGATCTAGATCCAGATAGTGGACTAGATAGCCCATTCAATGTAATTGAATAGGGTAGGTAGATTGGAGGGAAGAGCTCGAAGAGCCTCCTCATGTAAAAAGATCGATTGTATCTCTTTGGGAGTTAGTCGGAGAGGATAGAAGAGAATATGCAAGTAGAGAGCAGAAGAGAGGAGCCGAGACCTTGTTACAAGCCGTGCTCAGGAACACCGTGTAAATACAGGCATTTTCCATTTTAATACAAACATAAGCAGTTTTTCTTGCATGTATTTCTGTGTTATATGGATGTCTGTGAGTGTTCTATTTTATGATATGAATGTATGCTGTAGATGTATGTTAGGCATTTGTAGGAGTTCGTGATTTCTAGGGTTGAAGGTCTTTGAGGCTTCATACCAGGAGGGTGTGACAGAACACTGCGGGTTCTGATAGCCGTGCACAGAGGTTGCACTTCTGAACACTGCGGGTTCAGACAAAGACATGTTGTGGCACAGGAACTGGAATCAACAACTCAAAGAAAGACCTGTGAGGTTACTGAATACCTTAGGAGGAAAGGCTGTGTATGAGAGACACAATTTGCAGACACAATCCCTGAGGAGTTCTGTGAAGCTCTTCCAGGTGGGCATTAAGCCAGTGCAAGGAGTGCACAAAGATATAACTCTGCTGTGAGTTTAGGAAGAAGAGACAGAATCACTGAGGATTCTGAGAGCTCTGCCAAGTGGGCATTGAGCGGGTGCATAGGTGCATAGGAGGATATAACTGCTGAACGTTATGGGAGAAGACACTCTGCCAGGTGGGCATTTGAGTTAGTGTGCAAACATGCATAGAGAAGAGAAGAGAACTCTTTGAGTTTTGTAATTGAAGGAAGAATCCACTGAGGGATCTTCACAGGATTGCTGAGCACCCTGCAGACTCATCAAGGGGTTGCTTGAGCAGAAGGATAGCTAGGAGGGCATCCAATTTCTCCATCTGAGGGAGAAAGAAGAAGGATAAAATCCCTTAGGGGTCTGAGCATTTGAAAATCTCAATAGAGACAACACTCTGTGTGTGCAAGGACTCTACAAAGAGGGTAGGAGTCAAAGAATCCTTCAAGGATTCGAAAGGAGCAAAGCTCAGGAGGAACAACGCCATCGAAGAGCGCAGGCAAAGACCTAGATTGTGGAGTTCGCAGAGAAAGAAGACAAAATCCGAGGCCTTTGGAAACTTAAAATTCTTCCAAGTCTCGGAAGAATATGCAGAATCTCAGGAGGAGCAACGCTAGCTTTTGGATCAGCCGACAGATTCTGGACCATTGAAAATCTCTACATCCAAAAGGGAGAAGGAGGAGTGGACAAGAAGGACGGATATGGACCGTTGGATCTTGATCCAGAGACCCGACATCCATCGGATAAGAAGAGAGTTGTGAGGGATTTAACCTCGTAAACAGGAGGAGAAAAGTCTTGGAGGAAGTCCCGACACATATCGGGATATCGAGGCATTGGGAGTTGGGATATCGACATTCTCGTGGACAGGAGATCGGTTAAATCCACCTTGAAAACCCCGACACAAATCTGGACCGTTCGTTTGGGAGCGGACACGTGTCACAAGATTTCCCACATCTGGTACTCGGGCATCGGAGGTTGGAAAAGCAAGTCTTTCGACTTCACGAGTGGTGAAAAGGCGAGAGATCTGTGTTGTGGGCCTAGCTGACGTCACATCAGGATATCGGCACTTGGGATATCAGAGTTCTCGAGGTCGAGAAAATTAGGACATTTCAAGTCTTGAAATAGTGAGGATTGGATCAGGTCCGTCCATCATTTGGGGACATGTGGAGGAGATCCAGATTATCAAGAAAGTCTTGATAGAAGGTCAAATCGGCGCATCGAAAATCGGCATTTCGTGAGTGTTGAGGAAGAGGCGTCCGAGAAATTTGGAACTGCGAAATCACGAGGGGCGATCAGAAGCGTCCATCTAGAGGGGACACGTGGCAGTAATCAAAACCTTCGGGAAAAGTCTCAATAGGAGGGTCGTCTTCGGGAAATCGAGCATCGAGATATCGGGAATCCCGTGGACCCAGGGTTTTTGCATTTCGGCATTGCGATGTCCGAAACCTCGATAGGAGACAAGACTGTGGTCACGGGGGATAGTGGTCATATAGTCCAGGAGCTTAGCCAGGAGGGCTAACGAATAAAGCACTGTATAGGCATATCGACGATCAGGAGTTTGAGGGGACAGAGGTTCTTGACATCAGAAAAGATGAAACCCTGAATCCTGAAAGACATAAGGCTGCGGTCTTATGAGAAGCGGTCACATGGACCAGGGCATAGCCAGGAGGGGCTAAGTCCGGAAGGGAGCACATCGGCGAATTGAAGTTTGCGAGTTCAACAGGACAGGAACTCTTGATGATGGGGATCACAAAACCCGAAATTAAATCGGGGAAAGGTCATAGGCACGTGCAGAGGCCGTGACAAGGAAAAGAGAAGGACCTGTGGATCGGGTAGTCATTAGAGATTCTAGCAGGGAATCAGAAGAGCTGCTTCGGCTCAAAAAGTGGAAATTGAACGATCCTGTGAGTAGGGGGGGGCACGACGAGGATGTGGTCGTGTGGAACCTACTATATCATCCATGAAAATCTACTGCGATCAAACTCAAATTTGAAAAACTTCTTAAAGATGGTTTTATTTACCCAGTAGCGTTGACTGAATGGGTGTCCAACCTTGTTCTGGTTACGAATAAACAAGGCACAATTCGTGTTTGTGTTGATTATAGGGATATCAACAAGGCTTGTCCCAAATATAATTATCCAACCCATTTCATTGACCAGATCATTGACGATTGTGTTGGGAGTGAAATCTTCTCTTTAATGGATGGATTCTCTAGATATAATCAAATCAATATTTTACCCGTGGATCAACATAAGACTGCTTTTATTTTGCCTTGGGGACCTTTGCATACCGTAAACTCCCTTTTGGTCTCAAGAATTCTGGTGCGACTTTTCAACGCGCTATGTCTTATGATTTTCATGATATTAAGCACATTGTACAACCTTACCTAGATGAATTTCCGACGCATTCTCTGTGTCACCAAGATCACCCAACACACTTACGAGCCATTTTCCTATGCTGTTGATATTATCGCATACAATTGAATCCATACAAATGCATTTTTTGTGTGGAATCTGGCCGACTGCTTGGATTTATCGTTTCTAAACATGGGATTAGGGTGGATCCTTTGAAGGTTGAAGCGATTCTAAATTTTCCTCCTCCTTCCACCTTACGCCAACTCCAAAGTTTGCAAGGGAGGGAGATTTTTTTACGCCGATTCATTCCCAATTATGACGAAATAACAAAAGGTTTCACTTGAATTATTAATAAGGTTCATTATTTTGTATGGGACGACACTGCCAACAAAGCCTTTGAATCTTTGAAACTTTCCTTAATCTGTACACCACTTTTATTTCCCCCTGATTATAGTTGAGATTATTTCTTATACTTGGTTTCTTTGGACTCTACCATAGCTATGGTTCTAGTCCAAGAGGATGATTCTCACAATGAACATGTTATTTACTATTTGAGTCGAAGTTTCACGAACACCTAAACCAAATATATGCATGTGGAAAAATTGGCCTTGGCGATTGTTCAAGCTGTTCAATTTTTTCGTCATTATATATTATTACGAAAAACCACCATCATTTCCGATTGCAACCCTATGCAACATATCCTTACACAAAAATTGTTGGGGGGAAGATACTCCAAATGGATAATGATTCTTCAAGAGTTTGATTTGGAGTTTGAGTGAGCCAAGTGAAAGAAATCTTTGGTGTTTTCCGAGTTGATATGTGACCTTCCCTCCATTGAGACACAAACTTTGGCAGGAGATTCTTTTCTTGATGAGTCTCTCTTTCTGATCAGTTCAGACAACATCTAGTATGGAGACATTATCATTTATCTCCAGACCCAAACTTTCTAACCTGATATTTCTCGTGTAGATCATCGTCGAATTCGGTATCAAGCCCGTCAATATATTATTCTCGGTGATACCCTTTACTGTCGTGTTATTGATTCCGTATTTAGACGATGTCTAACCTATGATGAAGCCGAGAAAAATTTAAATGACTATCATTCTGGAGAATGTGGTGGTCATATGTCTGGTTATTCCACTACCTAAAAGATCTTATGAGTTGTTTACTTCTATCCTTCACTATTTAAGGATTGCATTACTACCGTTCATAAATGCCACACTTGTCAAACATATAAAAATAATATTTGATCACATCCTTCTCCTCTTTACCTTGTAGTTTCTGTTGGTCCATTCTCTAAATAGGCAATTGAATTCATGTAACCCTCACTCGATCGGGGGGCATGGATACAATATTGTAGCTGTGGATTATTTCACTAAATGGGCCAACGCAATGCCTACATTTTATAATATCGAGAAAACCACAAAGTTGTTCATATTCAATCATATCGTCACTGGGTTTGATATCCCTCAAGACATCGCCACTAACCATGGTAGCCATTTTCGTAATTTCATGATGTCTGAGCTGCTTTAGTAATAGAAACTCAGAAGAAATGTGTCAAAGATCAATAAGGCAAGAATGTCAAACCGCGTGTTTTTTTTGAGGGTGATTTAGTTCTCCTTTAGGAACAAGATTGTGACTTATTAGGGGCTTGTAAATTTGAGCCCATGTGGCGTGGCCCTTATATCATTAAACGAGTGTTGGAGAAAGTAGCTTATGAGTTGGTAGATTATGATGGAATTCCTTTGGGTGAACCCAGAAATGGGATTTAATTGAAGAAGTACTATGCTTAAAATATTTTTTGCGTGAGTGCTTTGTATTTTTAGTGTATCATACTCTAGTGTGTGATTTTTTCATTTCTTTTTCTACCTCTAAGCTGCTTACCTTGCCTTGCGTTTGGTTTCCATATGTCAGCATCCTTGCTACCCTATATCGTCTTTGCTAATGGTGCTAGTCACAGTACTCAAAACCTAGCATTTGCTGCATGGGAAATTGTTATCCACATTTTTGGTTATCGAGATGATGACATGATAATGACAGGGTGATGGAAGATCCAACTCTTCATTTAGATCATTTTCATGAAAAAATTTACACTTATCAGCTTCTCAAAATCACACTTTTGAAAATAGTACGCAGGCTGCATATATACTATCCTGCGGAAATACTTGATTTCCGCATGCTGCATTCAGCCTGACTGCGGACTTTCCGCACTGTGTTAATGGTCAG
>JASDQU010790038.1:503739-529774 GCA_032191745.1 Picea mariana | reverse complement strand
TCTTTTGACTTGAGATGATTAATTAGTATGAAAAGGTTTCCATGAAGCAAAACATATTCTCTAGATAAATTTTTGAAATACAAAGAATACTGAAGTTTTTTTCATTCTTCTGACAAACTCAGAATATTGTAAAAAGGTAAATATGAATAGTGTCTAGACTTTATGCCAAGCAATAACACTGCTGGGTTATGAAATATTTTGCATCAAATTGTAGCATTAATTTTGAAATACTGTAATATTTATTCAACTCTGGCCTGCACCAATATAACTTGAAAAACCGTAATGGTACACAATGGACAATGAACTAGCCTTCAAGATAGTCAATGATAGCTCCTTTTGGGAGGTCATTGACCCTTTTCTAGCATCAAATGGTCAACAAGAAGCCTAGGGAAATAGAAGAAGTGAAATGCTGCTCAGGGGATAGTGAGGGCACTCTCATTTTTTCACTGGAAATTTTTGTAGTTTTTTGACAGATTTTGAAAGAGGCTTTGCACAACAATCAGGTGAGGAAATTGAGGCTTTAGGTGAGGTCGTTGGAGGATCCCCCAAAACTTTACAATGTTTTATAATTTAGTGAAAGATTTGCCAATATTTTACAAGATTTTATAATTCAGTGAAAGATTCGCCAATATTTTATAAGATTATAAAATTAACTAAAAGATTTGCCAAAAACTTATATATACATTTTATATTATTGATAAAATAGCCTTCAATTTTTCCTATGTATCATGGGGATTCTCCCATTTATTATACATATAAATTTAGGGGGGGTTCTTAAAATCACCCCTGGAGCTGGTATGCAAGATGAAAAATACCCTCTATGGTTTAAAACAATCACCAAGGATGTGGTATCAAAAAATCAATACTTATATTCTAGGACTTGGTTTCACAAGAAGCAAAGAGGATCATTGTGTGTATTTTAAATTAATTAGTGATCATTTGATATATTTGGTCAGAGTATGTAGATGACATGTTGCTAATAGGAAACAACAAGGAGATTATCGAAGATGTGAAAAATTAGTTGTCCTCTAAATTTGACATAAAGGATATCAATGCTTCAAATTTAATTTTGGGCATGGAAATTAAAAGAGATCAGAAAAAGAGGAAACTCTGGTTAAATCATAGAAAATATGTTGAGACAATATTGCATAGGTTTAATATGCAAGAATGAAAACCGGTAAAGGTCCTTATTCCTATTGGTGTAAAGTTATATGTGTATAAGTGTCCCAAGACACGGGAAGAGGAAGAGGACATGTCTCATGTTCCATATGCGAGTGGATTTGGCAGTTTGATGTATGCAATGTTCTATACTAGACTGGACATTGCACATGTAGTAGGCGTTTTGAGTAGGTATATGTCAAAACTAGGGAAGGAGCATTGGACAATAGTAAAAAGGGGTTTTAGGTATTTGCATGGCACTACTAGCTATGGATTGTGCTACCAAGGAAGACCAATATTGGACAAAGTGTTGGAAATACATGGCTTTGTGGATGCAGACTGGGATGGAGATCTAGAAGCGGGTATGTGTTTAATCTGTTTGGAGGAGAAATCAGTTGGTTGAGAAAAGGACACGTTGTAGTGGCACTTTCAACTACATAAGGTGAATACATGGCAACCACTCATGCAATTAAGGAATCAGTATGGTTACAAAGTTTTTTTTCAAGTATTGGGTTGGTACAACAAGATGTAAGGATATATTGTGACAGTAAAAGTGCAACTTTTCTAGTGAAGAACCTGACTTATCATTCAAAGACAAAGAATATTGATATTCAATATCACTTTTCCAGAGACATGTTTGAAGAAAAGAAAGTGTTGTTGATGAAGGTGGACACTTTGAAGAATGTTGTAGATTCATTAGAAAAGTATGTGAGCACTAAGAAGTTATCTTGTTGTAGAGGATCCATGGGCATTGCTGCCTTGAATTGTTGACTATGTAACCTTGTAACCCCCTATATGCAAAGAAAAAAACAAGTGGGAGAATGTTGGGTATATGTTATATTTTTTTCACAACCAGCATTAGTGTATGCTACATTGCATCAGGCACGTAGGGCGGTTTGGGGGAAATTCCCCCGAGAATTTTTTTTTCCTCAAGAAACGTGTCACATTTTTGCCTCATTTTTTCGTGTTGTCTCAATTTTCATGTCCATTGTTGGGAGGGTTTTCGAAACGTGGTTTTTGGTCGATCGTTTTCTATTTTCGGTTAAGGAATTAGGGTTGTTGACTAATCCAGGTCATTTGGTTAGGGTTTTGGATGTTGCTAGATCCTATATGTATATTGTATTGTACAACATGTAACACTATGAATGAATATATAATATGTTGGTTTTCCCGGTTTGGATTTCTAGGGGAAAATTCTCTGTCTAATGTGTGTATTTTCCATTGTATATTTTCTATTGTTTTACTAAAAATATGTTTACAGTAAATATTATACAAGGTTAAAATCTACATTCTCATATACATTACAAATCCCTACAGATCATGAGTAAGACGGTGATAGGTTTTCCATAAATCCAAGTGGAACATGAAGGAATATGCAAAGGGTACGCAAAACACAAGAACATGAAGAAACCATTTCCAAGCAGTGATTGAAAATCAAAAGGAGTCTTGGACAATATAAATTCATGTCTGTGAACCAATATCAGTTGCTTCACTTAGCAGGTATGTATACTATGTTTCATGTATTGATGATTTCTCATGTAAAACTTGGATTTACTTTTTGAAGGCTAAAAGTGAAGTGTTCAACTAGTTCAAAAAATTCAAGGCACTTGTTAAAAACATGTTTGAAAATAAGATAAATATTTTGAGATTAGATAATGGGGGAAAATTCACTTCAGATGAATTCAAGGCATTTTGTAAGGAAGTTGGGATTAAGAGGGAGCTCTCTACTCCCTATAAACCTCTACAAAATGGTGTGGCAGAAAGAAAGAGCCGTACAATCATGGAAGCAGTGAAGTTCATGATTCATGATCAAGACTTATCGATGCATCTAAGGGAAGAGGTAGCTAGGACCACTGTGTATGTGCAGAAAATAAGTCCCCACAAAGTACTTGGGAACAAGACACTAGAATATATGTTTACAGGTAAAAATCCATAGTTTAGCTAGCTAAGGATATTTGGTTGTCCAATATATGTGCATGTCCCCAAGGACAAGAGATCTAAGTTAGACCCTTCAAGAAACAAGGGAATATTTTTTGGATACAATGAGACATCGAAGGAATAAAAATATTACATCCTTGGTCACCGTCATATTGAGACTAACAGAGATCTCACCTTTGATGAGGATACAAATTTCAGTAGATCAAGACAAAATTATTCAGATGAGATTCATGATGAGGATCCTAAATCTCCCAGAGTTATAGATACATATGTAGGTGATTCTTTTGTACTAGAATATCATGATAGGGAAGAACCATAGATATCCGTAAACTCATCTCGAGAGATGAATACCAAGAAGAGAAGACCATCTTGGGCTCAAAAAATTATTTAGGATGCAGAGAATTATGGTGCTCCATATGGATCCTTTAGAGAAAGAAAGAGGCCTTGACCTTACTCTAGCTGTGTGGCATTGCTAAGTGACATCATTGATGCTGAGCCTACTAGTTATGAAGATGATGCAAAGAAGAAAGAATGGAAGGATGCCATGGTTGAAGAATACCAGTCCATTGTAAAGAATGATGTTTGGGATGTGGTTCTGAGACCAAAAGAGAAGAAATTTGTAAGTTCCAAGTGGATTTACAAGAAAAAAACATTGAATAGATGGAATTATCAAGAAATAAAAGGAAAGTTTCATAGCATGTGGTTTCTCCCATAAAGAAGGAATAGATTATGAGATATTTTATCCTGTGGCAAGATACACTTCAATTAGAGCTATACTTGCAATAGCTACGGTAGATAAGTGGAAGGTACACTAGATGGACATGAAGAAAAATTTTCTAAATGGTGTAATAGAAGAAGAAGTGTATGTGGATCATCCACAACGTTTTGAGACACATGACAATCACACACATGTGTGCAGATTGAAGAAAGCCTTGTATGGGTTAAATAAATCACCCACAGCATGGTATGGTATAATTGACAACTTCCTCATGATTTTGTGCTTTACCAAGAGTAAAGAAGATTCCAACCTATACTTCAAGGTTGTGGATGGTGGACCAATGATACTACTATTATATGTGGATGACCTATTTATAATAGGAGACAAGAAGCTCCTCACTGAGAGTAAAAGGAAGCTTGCTGCAAAATTCAAGATGAAAGACTTAGGAATGATGCATTAATTCTTAGGTCTAGAGGTATGGTAGAGTTTGAGTGATATTTTCATTAACCAAAGAAAATATGTTGTTGATGTTCTGAATGGATTTAGAATGATGGATTGCAAGGCCATGCCTACACTGATGGTGACAAATCTGAATTTGTTGAGTGATACATCTTCAGAGATAGTAGATGACACCATTTATAGATAGATGATTGGTTTGTTGATGTACTTAATGAACAAGAGGCTAGATATATTTTTTGTGGTGAACACATTGAATCGGTATATGTTGAGCCGAGAAATGTTAACTTGGTTGTAGAAAAAACATGTGATGAGGTACCTGAAGGTTACAATTGATTATGGAATCAGATAAGCTTCAGATTGTGTGATAAGCCTACAAGCCTTTACTAATTCATACCAGGAGAGTACATATGGATGTTACTTCAGTATGGTATCATCCATGAACTTATGGTTCAACATGAAGCATAATCATCACTAGTGTGGTGCTCAGTATAGCGGAAACAGAGTATATAGAAGCGTGTTCATATAGTAGTGAAGCAGTGTGGCTTCAGAAGATGCTTGCAATATTTTTTGATCTCGAGTTAGAGGTGACTTGTATTTTGTGTGACAAACAAAGTTGTGTGAAGTTGAGAGAGAACCTGGTGTTCCATGAAAATTCCAAGAATATCGATATTAGGTACCATTATATCAGAGATAGGGTACGTAAGGGAGCAATGAAGCTCCAATATGTATCTATAGATAAGAATATAACTAATGTGTTGAACAAGCCTCTATTGAGAGTGAAGTTTGTGTACTTCAGAGACAAGATTGGTGTGGTCTAGAAGGACGTCCCTAGTAAGAGGAAGTGATGATTTATAGTTGCAATCCATGACAACAACTTCAACATGTGGTAGAAGCAATGGGTGGCCATTCATGGGCATGTTATTTCAACTCCAATGAAAATGTATGGAATGTCGAGTTAATGCTACTCCAGTGAAAAATTATGGTACACAAAGGGATACTCTAGTGAAAGATTCTGGTACGCCGAGTTACTACTACTCTAGTGAAAAAGTTTGGTACACAGATTGGTACTCCAGTGAAAAATTTCGGTACACAAGTTACTGATTTTTGAACCAGTCAACATGACCTCACACAAGGTCAACGAATGCCATGCCTTCAGGGATGGTTAGTTACCCAGATGTTTAAGTTGGTGGGCCAACCTATGTGGTTGGAGGTGTTTCTTATCCTTGGTATAGATGGGTAGTGTGTCCACAGTACATCACCTGATCCTCGTGATTAAATGCCTGGCCATTATGGATCAATTTCTTGGTGTGCCTACCAGATGTTACTAGTTCTTTGTGGAATTAGATGCCATATTATGTCTCAGCTGGCGAGTGAAATCCCCTTGATGAAATAAATCCTGGATGGATTATGAGACCTTGGATGTTGATGTGGTTAGAAAAATGATTCAATATAGACTCATAGAAATTCAACGAGTCAATGGTCCAGTGTACAAAATAGAAGAAGTAGTCATGATGATCATGCCAGAGGAATACCTTCCTTGCTAAGAGGGAGTGTTTAAGTTTCAGTAGATTCAGTAGATATTGTTATTATATTCATATTGTATTTTACAAAGAAAAAACCCTAAAGAATAATATTATATTATATTTTTTATGTTGGCCCTATTGTTCCTTTGTAAAAGTCGGACCTATTGTGCCTTGACAAGTCAATTGTAAATTAGAAGGGTAAAGTGGATAGGTTGGCCCTATATTAATTCTGGGAAACTCAACCTTTATTTATAAGAGGCTAGGTGCCTCACTTGGATAACACTCACAACAAGCTCTCTCACACATATAAGTGTGCAAGTTTGAGAGACTGATGCAAATACAGAGGAAGGGCGGCCCCACTACAAAGGAAGGGTGTTCTGGTGAAGGGTTTTGGTTATCTATTGGAGGACTATATTGGTATAGTGGTGCACTACCCTATTCTGGTTAGGGTTTCTAGTTTATATTCTTTTTTGGTGAGATATCTCTTAAGAGATACATTGTACTTGTTGAAGAAACTATATTGAAGAAGCTTTGCTGGGTTTTCTCCCCCACTAGGGTTTCCCAAGATAAATCTTGTGTATACTATGGATGTATTTATTTTATTGATCCTTATGCAGAAAAATATTATTTTAGTAGTCTAAATTTAAAGAATACAGAACACACTTAACTTCCTAAGAATAATTTTAACAATACATATGCAAATTGGGATGGAAATATTAATGATAGAAAAATCATCAGTGGAGGCACATTCTTCCTTGGAAGTTTTTTACTGTCCTAGCTCATCAAGAGACAAACTTCCATTTCTCTCTCTATAGCTGAAGCCAAATATATAGCGGAAACATCATGTTGTACTCAAGTGTTGTGGATTAAAAACAATATTCAAGGTATTCAAGTTCCTTTTGATCAACCTGTATCCATCATGTGTGACAATACGAGTGCTATTAATCTCTCTAAAACCCCCGTTCAACACTCTAATACTAAGCACATACCAATAAAATATCATTTTCTTAGAGAACTAGTTCAAAATAAGTTGGTGAAATTAGAGTATGTTCCTTCCAAAGACCAGATTGTAGATATTTTTACAAAAACTTTACGAAGAGAACCCTCTGAATATCTCATATATAATTTGGGGATGATCTCATCTGCCTTTATTTAGTAAAGAAAACATTTCACTATTTTGCAAGGTGATCCATTTGTTGTTGTATCAGGGCTATTTGTTGTTGTTGTTAATATCTCCATTAATTATAAAAATAAGTTTTCGTATGTGGGGACTTAAACATAATACCATCGAGAATATCCAAAGTCTCTCTTTTTCATTGTTGTCAAAGGGGAAGAAGAAAAAAAACCCAAATGTTGATGCACATTGAAAGTGGGAAAATCTTAATATTTATTTGGCAGTCACACACATTGAAAGGGGAAGCAACTTAAGCACATTGAAAGGGGGAGAAGCTTATCCAATCAACTTTTAGAACAAAGAATAAGGATATTTTGGTTTCCATCAATGAAAAAGAGGTAGTTTTTTGTGCATATGTTTTCATTGATGTCAAAATGATCATGGATATTATCAATTCTAGTGAAATGAAAGACAAATATGGTGCACAAACAAAGCAAGTTGTGAAAGGGGGAAAAAAGGAGTGCGCATAAGGATCAAGGGATCAATGATGCATTAGAAGTGAAGTACGATGGAGCTTACTACGACATATTTCCATATCCATGATTGAAAAATGGATCATTGGATGTTAGATGTGTTCAGTTATAATGTAATGACAGACAAGGATGAAAACATAAGTTCACATAATTACATATAAGAATGAAAACATAAGTGCATAGAAGGATCGAAGGATCAATGATGCATTAGAAGTGCAGTACAAAGGAGAAGAATGTGATAGAGTTCCCTATACATGATTTCCAAATGGATCGACTAATGTTGGTGCTCCAACACGATGACGAATGTGCAACAACTGCAGGATGCCTCGAACTAGTACGATGAATGATACAGTAGAGTGTGATGAGATGAATTTGGTGCGACAAGTGATGGAGTAGACTACAAAGGAACGAATGGAAGTTTAGTAGTATTGTGGGGTGACTGGGTGAGGGTGTTGTAGGGAAAGTGTGATAGGTTGAAGACTTGAAGTCTTGCACTCCTATTCTATCTATGTAGTATGTGTTATGTCAACCAGAGTGTGAATTGTTGTGACATTGAACATTTTGGTAAAATAAGTAAGACTTGGGCAGTTTGATTTAGTCAAAGAATGTCCAACTGCAAGTGAACAACGCATATTCTTAATTTATACAAAAGTGTGTCCACATACAACTAACTAGACTTTGATATGGTTAAAACATGCCAAAAATATAACTTTTATGAGTCCACAAACTTAATTTAGAAATAATTATGTCCACATATAAGTAACTAGACCTTGATCTAGTCAACATATGTCCAAAATATAATTTCCATGCATTCACATACTTTGTTTAGACAAAAGTGTAACCACCAGGACTTTCATCTAGTCAATATATGCCCACAATATAGTCATTATGCATCCACATACAGGAGTTGGAACTCAATAAAAAACATTATAAAGAGGGATGCTCTCTTTTCAAATGAAGCATGAATGAGAAGAGAAGAAAAATGTCTTGTAACTATTCAAAGAAACTGAACTGGAGACATATTACCTTGTTTTTTAATTGAGGAGAAAGGTCAAGTTTTGTAAGATTTATTTTTTAAAACTGAACATAGGGTGGTAGGTTCATGCTAGGGTGAGTTAAATCTCACTGAGGATTTGTTTCCTCATCATTTGTAACAGGTTGGTTCCTGAGAGGATAAGTGTCCTCTTTATCTATGATAGATTGGTTCTTGAGAGGATTGGTGTCCTCATTGTCTATGATAGGTTGGTAACTGAGAGGATTGGTGTCCTAATTATCTGCAACAGGTGGGTTCTTGTCAATATGAATAGATATAAATTTTAAGTTGGTTCTTGTAGAATAAAATAAAGAAAGATGTTATGTTTTTGTAACGACCCCATTGTTACAACAACCAACGAAGCAATTTTTTTGTTTTTTTTTGTCAATTTTTTTTTTCCAGGAGTTAAGAGGCAAGAAGGCGGCGATGAAAATAGTTTAATCAAACCACTGATGATGAATGCTAGAACGCAGTCTAGGAAACAAGTTACTATGACACCACACACTGGCTCAAGACAACTGGCAAACATGTGCAAAATAACAAGGAAGACGACTACCCTTCCGACAGAAACACGACCACGCCTACAAGCTAAGGGACAACACCCCGATCCCGACATCACGACCTAAACAAATAGAAACTAGAGCCTCAAGGCACGTGGACCTAACACCTGAAGGCATGACGCCCTTGTGCCAAGAGCAACTTTCATGCTCGTCAGCACTCACACAAAAGAACCTACTCTGGCCACGATCTCATTCGTCGGTATCCCACAGGGCATGCCATAATCCCCTCATCAGGAATCATACCATTCCCCGAGTGATAGATGCATCAATAAACTTGGTGTAAAATAAGGGACGAAGACTCAAGAAAACTCCGATGAGCTAGGAACCGAAATAAATGACATGAAGACTATGCCTATGCCCCCAAGCAACGGGTATACAAGACGCAAGATAACCTTCGAATTTAATTGTGTGAAGGACCGGAAGAATCTTGTTTCCTACAGAACAACCTATGGTGTAAGGACAGACCCATCACCCCTTCCAGCTCGACCTAAGGCGCGAGGCGCAAAACTACCAAAAACTAAGGGCTAGTAAGGTTTTCACTGAGCATCTACTAAACTCTCGTCCATTATGCTTGTGTAAGCTAAAGGACTAGTACACCCAAAATCATGATGTCTAACGCATCTTGATATCCATCAAGAAAGAAGTCTAGGGGCGAAGGAGTGGACCTTTATCATTACTATTGTCATCAAAGCTATCATAAAGGTGAACCAAAATAGGCATTTAACCAAATCAACACTTGTCAGCAAAATACATTGTTCATTAAAAATGTGAACTCTTAACATTTTTAAAGGTGATCTATGCTGCCCCAAAAACGAAATTGACGTCAAAATAACCAGTCCAAATTTAACCAATTTAACTTAATGACAAGGCGGTAAATTTTTTTTATTAATCAAAACCTTATAACAAGTTATAATTGGTGTTTAGATTAAGTCCTTGATAAATACTTTGGTCAACTGTTGACATTCTTATAACACAAGAGATGGCTTTCTAAAATGGTAAGAAGATGTTGTGTAAAATAAATCAGAATTACCAACTCTGTAAACTACTGTGTAATTATACTCGGGCTGTCAAATTAAAAATTGAAGGTGTGTAGTTGAAAGGTCGCCTGGCAATCTAAATGGAACACCACTCAATACATATACATTTTTAATCAATTTGTGCATTGGTTGTCAATTAAAATAGAATGGGCAAATCGCAAAGTGGCAAATCAGAATGGGGCTTCGGAATGGGGCAACCATAATTAAAAACAGAATGGGCAAATCACAATGTGGAAAATCCGAATGGGGCAATCAGAATGCCTCAAACATAGTTAAAAATGGAATGGGCAAATCAAAATGTGGAAAATCGGAATGGGGCAATCAGAATGTGGCAAACATAGTTAAAAATGGAATGGGCAATTCACAGAGTTTAAATATTTCCATTACATTCATTGTCTGATTAATGTTGCAACGTAGTGATCAATTATGATTTTTCTGGCATACCCAACAAACGCTGACTGAAAATAAAGAAATCATTTTTCATTCACCTGGGATACCCAATCAAACGCAGACATGGATCATAACTAATTCTTTTTTTTCAATCGAATGGGGTGCCCAAGAAAAGATGCAGATAGGTATAACAAAAATGTTTTCCCCCTTCCAAGTTAAAAAATATAAAACGCAGACTAAGAAATTAATTGGTTTTTTTCGTTTCCAGGATATCCTGACAATGTAGACAGGAATAACAAACATTTTTCCCCTTCCAGGGTAACAAATATAAAATGTAGAATAAGAAATTAATTTGTTTTTCATTTCTAGGATATCATGACAATGCAGACAGGAATAACAAATGTTTTTCCCTTGCCAACATACCAATATAAATGCAGACATGAGAATTTTTTTTTTTTTCATCGCCAGCATACCAATACAGAATGCAGACAACAGTAAGAGAACTGAAAGGATATGACCAGCCAAGGACAACAACAAAGATACACGACTGATAGGTTCATCCTTCTCTCATCATCCTCACACAGAAAAGCTGGGCATTGAGATCCATAGGTCTTTTAATGCTAAGGCAACGACCATAGATCAGGCTCCTGGCCGATTGCTCAGGCAAGGATTGGTGAGCTAGGGGAAAAGGCTAAACAACCACGAAGGTCAATCAACACAACAAGGTGGTCAAGACGTTGTGGGGAAATGAAGCCATGGGAGTCAATCTATCAATGAGCTAGGCTAAGAAAATTTCAGAAAACCATCTAGACAATCAGTTCACTTACCCAAGTAAAAATGCAGATTCAAGCATAAATTCTAAAACCATTTACCATACAAAACAAAGAAATTGTATCATTGCCTGTTTCGAGTGGATGTCCCGTGTGCTCCTTGAAAATCCTGCATGTCGATCAACGTGACTTCACCGGTACCTCCTAGCCAATGCTAGGGGTACTCTTCTTCCCCCTTATCCCCCCAAGCCGCAAAGGGGCCACACACTCACTATCCAGATATTTCGACTAGCTCCTAGCTCGCCTCACAAGGCCAAGCTACCACTCCTCACTGAGCTGGGTATCCCAACTCCCACAAGTTAAGTTAGTCAAGTAGATAATTCTATAGCGTAACGTTATGCAAACAGAAGATCCCCCTACCTCCATCTCCTCCCATAATTATATATAGTTTTGTGGTTCCTTACTTTCCTAAAATCACGTTTAATTAAGTTTTTAAAATTTAATTCCTAAAACTTCCTCCCCGAACAAGTGTCTCCCATCCCATTCATTCCTCCATAATTTAATTTCTTTAATTAATTAATTATCGTTGTTTCCCTCACCCACCTAGAGTTACTCCTAGAATCGCTCCTAGGTGTCCCCAAATTCTCTTACAAGTTTTAATAATTTTCCCCACTATTTTTTTTTTTAAGTAAAAAAGGATAGAACCTGTTAAATTATCATTGCCAAGTTACAATGACTGTTTATGATGCCAGGTGTCTCGCCTAAACAGGAAACCGAGACAGTTGTGCATCCTATGCCATTTGTTTCCAAGCAAACAAAACTATCAGAGTGCAGTCCTACTCGAAGGAAACCAGGATGTCTAGCCATTAAGTTTAATCTGTGTGCTGAAAATGTAGTTGCAAAATAGCTAAGATCTAACTAGGTGGAAGACTGGTTCGGAAACAAAAAAAGATTGCTAACCAAGAACATCACTGAACCTCTTATCCGGTTGGCTCGTCCTCGTTCCCGTGCCTTTTCCATCCTGCTGGAAATGCGTAATCTTGCGTACACATAGGGCATTGCTATTTAGGGAGAGTCCTGGAATGAGCAGCGAACAACATGTCAAGTCGATGGCCGATTCAGGCGATGTGGAAGATTTGATTGTCCAACAGGCTCTGCATATCAAAGATTAGAGCTAGGTACCCCAGATTGGTGAAGGGATGTTGGTCTTGCCAATTTCCATCCACAGAGGGTGAGGGAATTGGCCCCGTTACTCCTTCACTTGCATGCGCTGTGTTGTCATGATGTGACGTGCCCTTCAGGACGCACTACGTGCTCCAAGGGTGCCACTTGCCTTTTTCCATTTTTCTTGTGCGACGTGCCCTTCAGGATGCACCACATGCTCCAAGGGTGCCACTCACCTCTTGAATGACTTGGTAGACATAAAAAACCCTAGAGTCAATACTCTGCTAGGTGAACTTGTGGGAGACTAAGGGGCTCTAAGGAATAAATCCCCCACCTTATTGTGTGCCCCTTAGAATCATCATGAGCGACTGTCACAGTCTTCCCTCACGGCATCGTGGGTCCTCTCAAACTAGGTAAACGTTAACCTATAGTTCGAACCACGGCGGGAGTGCTAGTAGGCTGTGGAAGGGCTGCTGTCCACACCTCTCCCTCAACATCTCTGGTATTCGTGCATGACCCCTTTAATCCACATGTGAGTTTGGTCAGCAAGCTATCGTCAGCCTGCATCATCAACAAATCATGTTAGAATATATCCTTATCATATCATCTAATCAAATGCACTAATATCATAGTAATACAATCAAACCCCAATGGTACACTCCTCAACTCGATCCAGAGTCTAAGGGGTTCAATCAATGCCTCTGCATCCTCGAGGTCCAAAATCCTGCACACTTAGTAAAACCGAGTTGATTGCACCTGTTAATAGCATAATAATCCGGATCACTTGCGAGCAAGTGTCCTCTAAGAATAAGTTCGCTCAGTGTGCCAGATCGCGATGTTACATACACCCCCTCTTGGTCAAAAATTCATCCCGAAGTTTCATAGTCAAAATGACGAATAAGTGTATCACAGTATCATAAGTCTATATATCAAACAAAAATGGAAACTACTGGTGCATATCATATGCGTCCTCCTAGGTCGTTGAGTGTGGACTATAGTTGTCCCACTGGACCTTGACCTGATCTACTATTCGACGTTGTAGCTGTCGAATGTGATGATCCAACATGCGGATCGGCTTAGCCATGAGCGCACCCTCATCCGACACCCGCAAGGTGCTCAATTATAATCATGTGAAGGATCACTAATCATAAATTCTCAACAGAGACATGAAATACATCATGCATATGCCTCAAGAATTAGGCAAGGCTAGTCATCAGGCCACAGGCCTCTCTTTTCCAAAATATCGTAGGATCCCACAAACTTAGGATATATTTTAGCCCCTTTTTTTCCCAACTAGATCGAACTCTTATGGGGTTTCAGCTGCAAAAAGACTCGATCACCACAACGTAACTACGGTCAACACGGTGCGCATTGGCATAACTCTTCTGTCGATCATGTGCTTCTTTAATCCTTTGTCTTATTGTTTTCATTTGTTCTTCCATTTCTTGGATCACTTATGGTCCCACCAGGGCCCTATCCTCAAGGCGATCCCAACTCAAAGGCATCTGATACAGTCGCCCATAAAGAAACTCGAAAGGTACCATCTTAATGGAACTCTGGTAACTATTGTTATAAGTGAATTCTACTAGTGGCAAGAATTCATCCCAATGCTTTTCTTGGTTCATCACGTACATGCGCAACATGTCCTCCAAGGTCTGGTTCATTCGTTTAGTCTGCCCGTCAGTCTCTGGGTGATACACAGTACTAAGGTTAAGTTGGGTTCCCAAGGCCTCTTGGAAAATCATCCAAAATTGTCTAGTAAACACCGATCCTTGATCAGATATAATCCTTTTAGGCATGCCATGCAGCCTTACAATCTCACTAATGAAAACTCTAGCTATGTCAGGTGCCTGATACATCATACACACAAGAATAGAGTGAGCACTCTTCATCAGAGTGTCTACTACTATGAAAATCGAGTCATGTCTCCTTGTTGTCAGTGACAATCCAACAATAAAATCCATCGAAATAACCTCCCATTTTGATTTTGGAATAGCGTGCGGTGGTAGAATCCCGTTGGATGTCTATGTCCAACCTTTACCTACTGACATTCTAGACATCTGGCCACATAGTTGACTATGTTTGCCTTCATTCCTTTCCGAAATAATAAGGGTTTATGGTCCGCCCTCATCTTCATGACTTCCGAGTGAGCCATGTATACTTCTCTATGAGCCTCGTTTAGGATCAAGCTCCTGAACTTGTCGTTTGGTGGTATGTAAATCCAATTTTTTAAACCTCAATAATCCATCGTCGTCTAACGTAAATCCTTAAAATCTTGGTAACCTCATTGTGTTTTGTCCGATAAAATCCTCGACCTCTTCGTACCAGTCATCATCACGTTTGTAAAGTTAGAATTTTTTTCATGTAGATTCGTCTGAAGAGGAAACACTGAAAAGATGCATGGTCTCCGACTCAACACATCTTCCACTTGGTTCACTATCCCTTTTATGTAAGTAATCTCAAATTCATACTCGCTAAGAAATTACGACTAACACCATTGTCACGCATTCAGGTCACTTTGCATAAAGATGTGTTGTAGTCCACAATGGTTAGTCTTTAGTTGAAATTTTTGTCCAAGAAGGTAGTATCTCCAAACCTTAAAGGCATATACAATGGATAACAACTCAAGATCGTGCATCGCATAGTTCTCCTCATGCCTTCTCAGTTTCCTCGAGATGTAAGGGATTACTCATCCATCTTGCATCAAGAGTCCACCTAAGCCTTTCTTGGATGCGTCAGTGCATACCAAGAAGTCTGTGTCCATGTCAGGTACCTTTAGTATCGGTGTTATTGTCAACAACTCCTTGAGCCTCCGAAATGCTTCCATGACTTTCTCGGTCCAAATAAACTTCTTATTTTTCTTCTGTAATTCCGTGATCAGATTTGCTATCTTCGAAAATCCCTCGATGAACCGTCGATAGTATCCTGCTAAACCCATGAAGCTACTCACTTCTGAGACATTCATTGGTGCAAGCCATTCCATAATAGCCTCAACCTTGGCTGGATCCACGACGATACCTTCACCGGAGATGACATGCCCTAAGTAGTGAATCTTTGATTGATAAAATGAGCATTTGGACAACTTCCCATACAATTTGTGCTCTCACAAACACTATAATACCAAGTGTAAGTGCTTGTCATGTTCCTCTATTGTCCAAGAGTAAATCAAAATATCATCAATGAATACTTGGATGAACTTGTCCAAGTACTTGTGGAACACCTTGTTCATCAAACTCATAAATACCCCTGGGGAATTTGTCAATCCAAACGATAAAACAATAAACTCATAATGTTCAAACATCGTCTTAAAGCCGGTCTCAGGGACATCATCCTCCTTGATCCATTACTGGTGATACCCTGATCGCAAAACGATCTTTGAGAACACCGTCACACCCTTCATCTGATTGAACAGATCATCAATCCTCGACAACGGATATTGATTCTTAATCATGGCCTTGTTCAATTGACGGTAGTAAATGCAGAGCCTCCATGACCCATCCTTCTTTCGTATGGAAATACCAGGCACACCCCACGGTGACACACTTGGACATATAAGTCCCAAGCTCAACAACTCCTTCATTTGCATTCTCAACTCCTGTAACTCTGGGGTTGACATACGATAAGGCATTCTTGCGATCGGTTCAGTTCTCGGTTTTAGGTCTATATTAAACTCCAATTCCCTCTCTGGCGGCATCCCAGGTAACTCCTCTGAGAGGACGTCTACAAAATCTCTCACCACCAGAAGGTGTTCTAGAACTTCCGCCACTCCCTTCTCGTTTAACACAAGGATCACATAAAGCTTGCACCCCTTGCTCATGCTCTTCCATAGCTACAAGGAAGAGATGAACTTCATGGAAACTCCCTGGTTCTGACCTACAATCACAAGTGCTTGTCCTTCATCATCGACCAAGATCAACTGTTTTGTCTTACAGTGGAGTATCGCCTCATGTGATTCCAACCAATCCATACCGATCACAACGTCATAAGATATGAATATTGTGTCGTAGAGGTTGGCCCTAGTGACAAATATCCCAGGTTAAGATACAGCTCGTAACATTTCCTCCAACCCATTGTTGGCTCCCAAAGCCATCTCTACAAAGCTAAAATTATCCTATTTGACTGCCTTTAACTTAATCCTTTTTAGCATGGCACCATAAATGAAACTCTCAGTAGCAACGGGATCTATCAACTACTAAGGGTCTGGTCAACGATGGTACCTGACATCCCGAGCGCAATCGACTGGTGATCTTTCTGGCAGTTATTCACCATTGCATGAATCCGATGGACCTTTCCCAAATATCGCATGGTAGTGGGTCCGACTAGTCAGGATTCTCTAGTCCTCTTCATAGGGTTGTCATGTTGGAAATGTGGCTCCACACATTCCAACCTACTTTCTTCGGTCCATTAATCTTGGTAACCGAAGTAGAAGCTAAATACTAACACTAAGGCCAACACAAACTTGTTGACCGTAAGTTTCTCGGTAATTTGGGTGCGGAGCATACCGAAGCAGCTCCAAAATGGGCCTCGTACTCAGGCCCTCTGCAGTTTCTTGTCGCAAGGCATCTAAATTGTGTAGCTAACACTCAACTAATTCCTCAGAAGATACCTCTTTCGGAACCATTCAATGATCAGTTCCCATGACACACCGTCGATGGCCATGTTCAAAAGTGGCAGGAGCATCTTCTGCCATAGAAGAGCGCTCCTCTTCAGTTGAAAGACCACCATGCATACCTTCATGCTGGAGGTTGTAAATGTGGTGTGTGAAGCACAATGCCCCTCTGTACAATCGTGCCTCAACGGCACAGCCGTTCGTGACACTCGTGGACTTGAGAACTCAACTCTCTCGAGTTCTCGGTGGATTCTAATGGTACTAGCTAGGGTGCACTGTGGACCCTCACAGGTACAGGTGCCCTGGCCTCATCTCAGTACCGATGGTGAATAAAGGCCCTAGACAATACTTGGGAGGGTCTTGTCAGACTGTCATCATCCCTTACTACAAGCGAATCCAACCCAAGGAATTTATCTTCCCCCTTGGGGGTTCGACTCTGAGGGTGCAGGAACTTCTGGAGGCATCACATCTCTTTCCACGACACCACATTGTGAACCTCAGAGGAACCCTCTAAATGCGATCACCACGAGTACACGTTCAGGTTTTTAATTAACACAAGGGTTAATACTCACGAGTTTACTGTAGTGGAAATCCTGGCGATCCACAGTTGCAGGGTTGAACTCACTCTGATACCATATGTAATGACCCCATCGTTACGACAACCAGTGAAGCAGTTTTTGTTTTTTCAACTTTTTTTTTTTCAAGGGTTAAGAGGCAAGAAGGCGATGATGAAAATAGTTTAATCAAACCACTGACGATGAATGCTAGCATGTAGTCTAGGAAACAAGTTACTATGACACCACACACTAGCTCAAGACAACTGGAAAACATGCACAAAATAATAAGGAGGACGAATACCCTTCCGATAGAAACATGAACACGCCTACAAGCTAAGGGACAACACCCCCATCCCAACATCATGACCTAGACGAACAGATACTACAACCTCAAGGCACACGGACCTAACGCCTGAAGGTGTTCAACCCTTATGCCAAGAGCAACTTGCATGCTCGTTAGCACTCACACAAAATAACCTACTCCAGCCATGATCTCTTTCTCCACTATCCCCCAGGGTGAGCCATGATCCCCTCATCAAGAATCATGTCATTCCACGGGTGATAGATGCTTCAATAAACTTGGTGCAAAATAAGGGACCAAGACTCAAGAAAACTTTGATGAGCTAGGAACCGAAATAACTGACATAAAGACTATGCCTATGCCCCCAAGCAACGGGTAGACAAGACACAATATAACCTTCGAATTTAATTGTGCAAAGGACCGGAGGAATCTTGTTTCCTACAAGACAACCTGTGGTGTAAGGATAGACCCATCACCCCTTCCAGCTCGAACTAAGGCGCGAGGTGCAAAACTGCCAAAAACTAAGGGCTAGTAAGGTTTTAGCTGAGCATCTACTAAACTCTCGTCCATTATGCTTGCGCAAGCTAAAGGACTAGTACACCCAAAATCATGATGTCTAACACATCCTGATATCCGTCAAGCAAGAAGTCTAGGGGCGAAGGAGTGGAATTTTATCATTAATATTGTCATCAAAGCTATCATAAAGGTGAACCAAAATAGGCATTTAACCAAATCAACACTTGTCAGCAAAATACATGGTTCATTAAAAATGTGAACTCTTAACATTTTTAAAGGTTATCTATGCTACCCCAAAAATGAAATTGACGTCAAAATAACCAGTCGAAATTTAACCAGTTTAACATAATGACAAGGTGGTAAAAAAAGTATTAATTGAAACCTTATAACGAGTTATAATTGGTGTCCAGATTAAGTCCTTGATAAATCCTTTGGTCAATTGTTGACATTCTTATAAGACAAGAGATGGCTGTCTAAAATGGTAAGAAGATGTTGTGTAAAGTAAATCAGAATTACCAACTCTGTAAACTACTGTGTAATTATACTTGGGCTATCAAATTAAAAATGGAAGGCGTGTAGTTGAAAAGATTCCTAGAAAACTAAATGGAACACCACTCAATACATATACGTTTTTAATCAATTTGTGCACTGGCAGTCAATTAAAACAGAATGGGAAAATCACAAAGTGGCAAATCGAAATGGGGCAACCATAATTAAAAACGGAATGGGAAAATCACAATGTGGCAAATCGGAATGGGGCAATCAGAATGCGTCAAACATAGTTAAAAACGGAATGGGCAAATCCGAATGTGGCAAATCGGAATGGGGCAAATAGAATGCGGCAAACATAGTTAAAAACAGAATAGGCAACTCACAAAGTTTAAAGATTTCCATTACTTTCACTGTCTGATTAATGTTGCAACGTAGTGATCAATTATGATTTCGTCGGCATACCCAACAAACGCAAACTGAAAATAAAGAAATTGTTTTTCATTCGCCTAGGCTACCCAATCAAACGCAGACATGGATCATAACTAATTATTTTTCTTCAATCAACTGAGGTGCCCAAGAAAATATGCAGACAAGTATAACAAAAATGTTTTTCCCCTTCCAGGTTAACAAATATAAAACACAGACTAAGAAATTAATTGGTTTTTTTCGTTTCCAGGATATCATGACAATGCATGCAAGAATAACAAACATTTTTCCCCTTCCAAGGTAACAAATATAAAATGCAGAATAAGAAATTAATTTGTTTTTCGTTTCCAGGATATCATGACAATGCTGACAGGAATAACAAATGTTTTTCCCTTGCCAACATACCAATACAAATGCAGACATGAGTCAATTCATTTTTTTTTTTCATTGCCAACATACCAATACATAATGCAGAAAACAGTAAGAGAATCAAAAGGATCCAACCAACCAAGGACAAAATGGAGATAGACGGCTAATAGGTTCATCCTTCGCTCATCATCCTCGCACAGAAAAGCAGGGCATTGAGATCCATAGGTATTTTAATGCTAAGGCAACGACGTAGATCAGGCTCCTGGATGACTGCTTAGGCGAGGACTGGTGAGCTAGGGACGAAGGCTAAACAACCATGAAGGTCACAATCAACATAGAAAATGGTGAAGATGTTGTGGGGAAATGAAGCCATGGGAGTCAATCTATCAACATGCTAGGCTAAGAAAATTTTAGAAAACAATCTAGACAATCAGTTCACTTACCCAAGTAAAAATGTAGATTCAAGCATAAATTCTAAAACCATTTACCATACAAAACGAATAAAGCGTACCATTTCTTGTTCCGAGTGGATGTCCCGCATTCTCCTTGCAACTCCCGCATGTCGACCAATGTGACTTCACCAGTACCTCCCAGCCAATGCTAGGGGTACTCTTCGTCCCCCTTAGCCCCCCGAGCCACAAAGGGGCCATGCACTAACTATCCAGAGATTTCGACTAGCTCCCAGCTCGCCTCACAAGGCTGAGCTACCACTTCTCGTCGAGCTGGGTATCCCAACTCCCACAAGTTAAGTCAGTCAAGTAGATAATTCTGCAACATAATGTTACACAAACAGAAGATCCCGCTATCTCCATATCCCCCTTCATTATATAGAGTTTTGTGGTTCCTTACTTTCCTAAAATCACATTTAATTAAGTTTTTAAAATTTAATTCCTAAAAATTCCTCCCTGTACAAGTGTCTCCCATCCCCTTCATTCCTCCATAATTTAATTTCTTTAATTAATTAATTATCGTTGTTTCCCTCACCCACCTACAGTCACTCCTAGAATCGCTCCTAGGTGTCCCCAAATTCTCTTACAGGTTTTAATGATTTTCCCCACTATCAATTTGCTAGTTCAGTTTAAATTAGAAAGCTCTTAAATGGTAGATACTTTACTAAGTTTGACTTTCCGCTTTTTCCCTTTTGTTTCCTTTTTCTTTTTGTGTTTCCCTCTTTTCCTAGTTTCCTAATGTTTTATATTTTCCCTCTTTCCCCTTTTTATTTAGAACTCAAAAAGGTAGGTGTGGAAATTAACCCTTTTTCCCTTTTCTCTTTTAGTTAATAATTTTAAATTATCATAAATAATAAAACAATTATTTCCCCTTTTTTTTTAAATTTTACCCGAACAGATTTTTATGAATCATTTAAATTGCTTACCCCCTTATTATTACAAGATTTAATGAAGAGTATAATTATTATTTATGTTGTTTTTATTTTTATTATTATTTATTTTTAAATAGATAGATAAAATTTTACTACTAGCATAATTTAGACTTAGACCTTAAATTTTCATACTGGGCAACATTTTACTAGGGAATTTATTTTTTTAAAATTCTTAACATGTTATTCACCCTAAGGCCATCTAGGTTCATTCATTTATCTTTAACAATGTGACGTTCCCTTCAGGATGCACTAGGTGCTCCAAGGGTGCCACTTGCCTTAATTTGTTTCCCTTGCGCGACGTGCCCTTCAGGACACACTACGTGCTCCAAGGGTGCCACTCGCCTTTTTCTATTTTTCTTGTGCGGCATGCCCTTCAAGACGCACCACGTGCTCCAAGGGTTCCACTCGCCTCTTGACTGACTTGGTAGACATCAAAAACCCCTAGAGTCAATACTCCACCAGGTGAAATTGTGGGAGACTAAGGGCCTCTAAGGAACAAGGCCCCCACCTTATTGTGTGCCCCTTAGAATCATCGTGAGTGATTGTCGCAGTCTTCCCTCATGGCATCGTGGGTCCTCTCGAACTAGGTAAACGTTAACCTATAGTTTGAGCCACGACGGGAGTGCTAGTAGGCTGTGGCAGGGTTGTTGTCCACACCTCTTCCTCAACATCTCTAGTATTCATGCATGACCCATTTACTCCACATGTGAGTCTGGTTGGAAAGCTATCGTCAGCCTACATCATCAACAAATCATGTCAGAATATATCCTTATCATATCATCTAATCAAATGCACTAATATCACAGTAATACAATCAAACCCCAATGGTACACTCCCCAACTCGACCGGAGTCCAAGGGGTTGAATCGATGCCTCTACATCCTCGAGGTCCAAAATCCTGCACACTAAGTAAAACTGAGTCAATGGCACCTGTCTATGTCAATTCATTTAAACCATGTCATCAACCCATAATGCCTCATAATCAAAATCAAATGTTTTAATAGCAGAATAATCCGGATCACTTGTGAGCAAGTGTCCTCTAAGAATAAGTTTTCACAGTGCGCCAGAGTGGGATGTTACAGTTGTTTTCTCCTGCATTGGGTTTCCACATAAAATCCTGGTGTAATGTGTTTTATGTGTTATGTTTTGATTTTGCATGTATTTTTTATTAAGTAAGAACTTATAAATAAATTTAAATTGTTGAAAGGAAAGGAAATTGAGAAATATGATACAATATTGAGTCACCCGCCCCCTCCCTCTCAATATTGTTGTAAGTATAACAATTACAATTATTGGAAGAGAAAGAAGTTTATGCAAAGCCTTCCAAGTTTTCCTTTGGGGTTCAATAAGTGGAATTTTTAGTTCATATTGTATCTTAAGAACGTGTAAAATTAGACCCTAAAAAATTTAATCTATGAGAGAATTTCTAATTCCCAAAACCTTGAAGACACTTAGAGGATTCTTGGGATTCACAAGATATTACTGCAATTTTTTAAGAACTATGGTGAAATAGCAGGACCTCTAATAACATTATTAAATAACAAAGCATTTTATTGGAATCAAGAAGAAACCAAATATTTTGAAAATATTAAGGAAGATGTGTGTGCAAATGTTCATCTAGCCACACATGACTTTAAAAAACATTTATTTTGGAGTGATATGCCTCAAGACACGGCATTAGTGCCATTTTAGTGCAAGAAGGAAGGATCCTTTCCTTTGAAAGTGACCAAATTAAAGGAAAAATCTTACTCAAACCCATTTATGAAAAACAAATGTTGTCCATACTACATGTTGTTAAGAGATTTTTCCCTTACCTAATAGGAATACACTTCAAATTAAAAAAAGATCATGATAGTTTGAAGTAATTATTGGAGCAACAATTATCTTCAAAAGAGAAACAAAAATGGGTGTTATAGCAAGATTTTCCTTAACCTATGTAATCTTGCACAGAGGGCCTTATTCTATTTCTCTATGCAGACTTATCTTCCCTATTACTAAAATCCATAGACAAAAATACAATTTTTTCCACTTGTATGCATCTTGCCTACTATACAACAAGCATATACCTAGAATGCTCCACTACAACCCGCGTACATCGAGATTTGTGCTAGAAAATGAAATGAAATGTCGGGTTTCCATGTCACGACAGGAGATCTCTGATACTTGGCATTCCATATACTGAAAATGTTTCGACTTGGCCGTTCAGTTCCATTTTGAAGGATATAAAGAGGCCAATTTCAAGCTATGGAAAATAAAGAAGAATTCAACTTTGAGAGCAAAGTTACTCTGGAGGAATTATTTGATTCGTATTGAGTCAACATACCTTTGTCCTTTAAGTATGAAAACAGTGTTCAGTCCCCAAACTATTCCCTTATTGATGGATAAACTCATTGTCTCCCTTCTATGATCTTTCCTTTGGTAGAGGCCCAACTGGAAGGAACTTAGTTTCTCGGTTCCAACCCGTGTCGACATAGAAGTCTATATCACCATATGCTTTCTTTTCTTGTTTGTTGATAACTTGTCGCGGGTATATATTTTTGGGTCAAACTGCTCAATGGTAGACTGCTACAAGGGAAAAACTCTCTATGGCCAAGGGTAAACCACAATAGACAGGTATGACTGTAGAAATCAACTCAATTCCAACATATGCTATATAGACTAATGTGCAATATAAGAAAGAGGCCTACCTCGATCCAACGTTTGATGATGTTCCACCATTGAGCACTTAGACCCAAATATTTATACATGCAAGACGTTCTCAACAAACAAGTAGAGCAAGTACATAGTGATGATTATAAAAGGGGTTAGCACATCAGATAACATAATCCATTAATAAACATTACAAACATGCCCATGAATAATAATTATATATTTGCAAGATACCAATAGGACGGGAAAGGAGTATTTCTATTAATAATTGATCATCAAAAGTGACAACATTAAAGACTTTCATGTTGGCATGGTTCGAAACCAAGAAACCAAGTTATTTCCAACTAGGTCTTCACCACTTCAATCCTCCACCAAAGGCAAGCTCATAGGAAAGAGGCAATGAGGTCCTCTCAGCAATAGGGGAAGATTTTGGGGGATGAACACTATGTTCAGACTTGAGGGACAAAAAGATGCTGACTCAATATGAAGTAATTTCTCCAGAGTAACTTTTCCCTCAAAGTTGACTGCTTTATCCTCTTTTCCATAGCTCAAAATTGTTCTCTTATAGCCTTCAGAATGCAACTAAAGGGTCGATTCGAAATGTTTCCAGTATATGGAAGGCCAAGGATTATAGATATTGTATCGTGACATGGAAACTCGACCTCATTTTGTATTTTCTGGCACAAATATCGATATACGCGAGTCGTAGTGGAGCAGAAAGCGTATACACATCTTGTATAATAGATAGAGAGCATATATGTGGAAAAATGTATATTTTTATCTCTGGATTCATCAAAAAGGGATGATAAGTCTGCATAGGGAAATGGGAAAAGGCCCTCTGTGCAAGATAGAAATGGTGAGGAAAATATTTCTATAACAGACGCCCCCTAATGTGTGAGATCAGAGGAGTATCTGCGATGTACGAAATACATTATAAATAACCCAGAAGTGGAGTGGTAGAAAACCAGCTGGATGAAATCAATTGCTTATTACATTATGTACTGAATTTGCATACATGGCTATGAAGAATACAATGCAGACCCATGTGTAAAATATGCCAAACAAGTGTTCAAGACCGTGAATAGGCAAATACAAATGTGGTTGCATGCCAAAAGTTTTCATAGTCACAAACAAGGCCCTGTGAAAAAAGTCTCAAAATAAATCTGAAGATATCTGTATACCACATAGTACAATCTGATCTCCCATGATCACTGAAGTCAAATAGGTACTGGTCCAATGAAATGGAAGCAACAACACAGGAAATCTGTGGCCACGTAATGGTGTCTTCAAGTTTTCTACACTATCCACCAAAGGTGCAAGTCTACATCATGTGAATAAAGGAGTTGAGGTCAAACACGATGAGACATCATTTGATTACCAGTCATTGAGGTATACCATTAACAAACATGAGAAATCCTATCAATAATGAAAGTAGGTATCAAGGCACCGAGTACATTCCTACAAGTGTGAAAAGGGAGTCGATGT
This sequence comes from Picea mariana, assembly GCA_032191745.1. Taxonomy (NCBI): domain Eukaryota; kingdom Viridiplantae; phylum Streptophyta; class Pinopsida; order Pinales; family Pinaceae; genus Picea; species Picea mariana. Next base: position 504,593 of record JASDQU010790038.1, on the reverse strand, counting down.
CGAACACTTGAGAAATACATTGATCCGGAGACATTGATGTATTCCCATCTGTCAATGGAAAGAGGGCCTGCCACTAATGACTACAAGCCTCAAGGTACTGATAAAAATCTAGGTCCCATATCCAAAATAAATGAGCTGAAGTCGATGGAAAGAGACCCGCTGAAAGGAGAGCATTGAGGCATCTGTCATCAGTCAGCACGAGGAACAAAGTAGGAGCTTCATGATTTGGTGGATATCGGACAAAGAACATGTTCACGAACCAATGACCCTGGGTGTCATTCATGTGTGCCAAATGAAAGTGGTACATGAAAAGGACCCGCTGAATAACAACCAATGATGAAAAATTGCTGACAAAGTCGAGGAAACCACCAATAAGGCTAATGGAATCCAAGACACTGCATGAATCCCAAAGTGTGAATAGATGTCTTGCCTTTGAACACAAGGGAAACCACCCATTCAACGACCAATGATTAAATTTTGATTGTTCGGTTCAAGGTGACCTACCAATGATGAAAGTAGGACCAGGGTGCATGATAAGACCAAAGTATCATGTGATTATGAGACAAACTAAGGGTATGGAAGACATGCAAAGTCAATATTTCTAAGGAGTGGCTGACACAGGTTGATAGACTTCCTTTGAACAAGAGAATGAGAAATATGGTGGAATCTGACAGCATGGAATCAATGATGTGACAATTAGATGCAGGAGGCATCCATAATGTTCTCTGTAGGGACTGGAAGAGTAACTAGTCGGTAGAGAAACTTTTGTAGCAATATCAACTTTTTAAGGCCACGCTAAACCCAAAATTATGATGACACAAGGACTCAATAACTTTGTGCTCTGTTCAAAGGTG
>JASDQU010790038.1:492068-503689 GCA_032191745.1 Picea mariana | reverse complement strand
TTTATATTTTCCCTCTTTCCCCATTTTATTTAGAACTCAAAAAGGCAGGTGTGGAAATTAACCCTTTTTCCCTTTTCTCTTTTAGTTAATAATTTTAAATTATCATAAATAATAAAACAATTATTTCCCCTTTTTTTTTAAAATTTTACCCGAACAGATTTTTATGAATCATTTAAATTGCTTACCCCCTTATTATTACAAGATTTAACAAAGAGTATAATTATTATTTATGTTGTTTTTATTTTTATTATTATTTATTTTTAAATAGATAGATAAAATTTTACTACTAGCATAGTTTAGACTTAGACCTTAAATTTTCATACTGGGCAACATTTTACTAGGGAATTTATTTTTCAAAAAATTCTTAACATGTTATTCACCCTAAGGCCATCTAGGTTCATTCATTTATCTTCAACAATGTGACGTTCCCTTCAGGATGCACTAGGTGCTCCAAGGGTGCCACTTGCCTTAATTTGTTTCCCTTGCGCGACGTGCCCTTCAGGACACACTATGTGCTCCAAGGGTGCCACTCACCTTTTTCTATTTTTCTTGTGTGGCGTGCCCTTCAGGATGCACCACGTGCTCCAAGGGTGCCACTCGCCTCTTGACTGACTTGGTAGACATCAAAAACCCCTGGAGTCAATACTCCACTAGGTGAAATTGTGGGAGACTAAGGGCCTCTAAGGAACAAGGCCCCCACCTTATTGTGTGCCCCTTAGAATCATCGTGAGTGACTGTCGCAGTATTCCCTCATGGCATCGTGGGTCCTCTCGAAATAGGTAAACGTTAACCTATAGTTTGAGCCACGAAGAGAGTGCTAGTAGGTTGTGGTAGGGTTGTTGTCCACACCTCTCCCTCAACATCTCTAGTATTCATGCATGACCCATTTACTCCACATGTGAGTCTGGTCGGCAAGCTATCGTCAACCTGCATCATCAACAAATCATGTTAGAATATATCCTTATCATATCATCTAATCAAATGCACTAATATCACAATAATACAATCAAACCCCAATGGTACACTCCCCGACTCGATCCAGAGTCCAAGGGGTTGAATTGATGCCTCTACATCCTCGAGGTCCAAAATCCTACACACTAAGTAAAATTGAGTCAATGGCACCTATCTATGTCAATGCATTTAAACCATGTCATCAACCCATAATGCTTCATAATCAAAATCAAATGTTTTAATAGCAGAATAATATGGATCAGTTGTGAGCAAGTGTCCTCTAAGAATAAGTTCACACAGTGCGCCAGAGTCGGATGTTACATTTGTTTTCTCTCGCATTGGGTTTCCACATAAAATCCTGGTGTAATGTGTTTTATGTGCTGTGTTTTGATTTTGCATGTATTTTTTATTAAGTAAGAATTTATAAATAAATTTAAATTGTTGAAAGGAAAGGAAATTGAGAAATACGATACAATATTGAGTCACCCCCCCCCCCTCTCAATATTGTTGTAAGTATAAAAATTACAATTATTGGAAGAGAAAGAAGTTTATGCAAAGCCTTCCAAGTTTTCCTTTGGGGTTCAATAAGTGGAATTTTTAGTTCATATTGTATCTAAAGAACGTGTAAAATTAGACCCTAAAAAATTTAATCTATGAGAGAATGTCTAATTCCCAAAACCTTGAAGACACTTAGAGGATTCTTGGCATTCACAAGATATTACCACAAGTTTTTAAGAACTATGGTGAAATAGCAGGACCTATAATAACATTATTAAATAACAAATCATTTTATTGGAATCAAGAAGAAACCAAATATTTTGAAAATATTAAGGAAGATGTGTGTGCAAATGTTCATCTAGCCACACATGACTTTAAAAAACATTTATTTTGGAGTGATATGCCTCAAGACATGGCATTAGTGCCATTTTAGTGCAAGAAGGAAGGATCCTTTCCTTTGAAAGTGACCAACTTAAAGGAAAAATCTTACTCAAACCCATTTATGAAAAACAAATGTTGTCCATACTACATGTTGTTAAGAGATTTTTCCCTTACCTAATAGGAATACACTTCAAATTAAAAAAAGATCATGATAGTTTGAAGTAATTATTGGAGCAACAATTATCTTCAAAAGAGAAACAAAAATGGGTGTTATAGGAAGATTTTCCTTAACCTATGCAATCTTGCACAGAGGGCCTTATTCTATTTCTCTATGCAGACTTATCTTCCCTATTACTAAAATTCATAGACAAAAATACAATTTTTTCCACTTGTAAGCATCTTGCCTACTATACAACAAGCATATACCTAGAATGCTCCACTACAGCCCGCGTACATTGAGATTTGTGCTAGAAAATGAAATTAAATGTCGGGTTTCCATGTCACGACAGGAGATCTCTGATACTTGGCATTCCATATACTGGAAATATTTCGAATTGGCCCTTCAGTTCCATTTTGAAGGCTATAAAGAGGCCAATTTCAATCTATGGAAAATAAAGAAGAATTCAACTTTGAGAGCAAAGTTACTCTGGAGGAATTATTTGATTCATGTTGAGTCAACATACCTTTGTCCTTTAAGTATGAAAACAGTGTTCAGTCCCCAAACTATTCCCTTATTGATGGATAAACTCATTGTCTCCCTTCTATGATCTTTCCTTTGGTAGAGGCCCAACTGGAAGGAACTTAGTTTCTCGGTTCCAACCCGTGCCGACACAGAAGTCTATATCACCATATGCTTTATTTTCTTGTTTGTTGAGAACTTGTCGTGGGTATATATCTTTGGGTCAAAGTGCTCAATGGTAGACTGCTACAAGGGAAACACTCTCTATGGCCAAGGGTAAATCACAATAGACAGGTATGACTGTAGAAATCAACTCAATTCCAACATATTCTATATAGACTAATGTGCAATATAAGAAAGAGGCCTACCTCGATCCAACGTTTGATGATGTTCCACCATTGAGCACTTTGACCCAAATCTTTATACATGCAAGAAGTTCTCAACAAACAAGTAGAGCAAGTACATAGTGATGATTATAAAAGGGGTTAGCACATTAGATAACATAATCCATTAATAAACATTACAAACATGCCCATGGATAATAATTATATATTTGAAAAATACCAATAGGACGGGAAAGAAGTATTTCTATTAATAATTGATCATCAAAAGTGACAACATTAAAGACTTTCGTGTTGGCATGGTTCGAAACCAAGAAACCAAGTTCTTTCCAACTAGGTCTTCACCACTTCAATCCTCCACCAAAGGCAAGCTCATAGGAAAGAGGCAATGAGGTCCTCTCAGCAATAGGGGAAGAGCTTGGGGGATGAACACTGTGTTCAGACTTGAGGGACAAAAAGATGCAGACTCAATATGAAGTAATTTTTCCAGAGTAACTTTTCCCTCAAAGTTGACTGCTTTCTCCTCTTTTCCATAGCTCGAAATTGTTCTCTTATAGCCTTCAGAATGCAACTGAAGGGTCGAGTCGAAATGTTTCCAGTATATGGAAGGCCAAGGATTATAGATATTCTATCGTGACATGGAAACTCGACCTCATTTTGTATTTTCTGGCACAAATCTCGATATACGCGAGTCGTAGTGGAGCAGAAAGTGTATACACGTCTTGTATAATAGATAGGGAGCATATATGTGGAAAAATGTATATTTTTAGCTCTAGATTCATCAAAAAGGGATGATAAGTCTGCATAGGGAAATGGTAAAAGGCCCTCTGTGCAAGATAGAAATGGTGAGGAAAATATTTCTATAACAGATGCCCCCCTAATGTGTGAGATCAGAGGAGTATCTGCGATGTACGAAATACATTGTAAATAACCCAGAAGTGGAGTGGTAGAGAACCAGCTACATGAAATCAATTGCTTATTACATTATGTACTGACTTTGCATACATGGCTATGAAGAATACAATGCAGACCCATGTGGAAAATATGCCAAACAAGTGTTCAAGACCATGAATAGGTAAATACAAATGCGGTTGCATGCCAAAAGTTTTCATAGTCACAAACAAGTCCATGTGAAAAAAGTCTCAAAATAAATCTGAAGATATCTGTATACCACAGAGTACAATCTGATCTCCCATGATCACTGAAGTCAAATAGGTACTGGTCCAATGAAATGGAAGCAACAAATCAGGAAATCTATGGCCACATAATGGTGTCTTCAAGTTTTCTACACTATCCACCAAAGGTGCAAGTCTACATCATGTGAATAAAGGAGTTGAGGTCAAACACGATGAGACATCGTTTGATTACTGGTCATTGAGGTATACCGTTAACAAACATGAGAAATCCTATAAATAATGAAAGTAGGTATCAAGGCACCGAGTACATTCCTACAAGTGTGAAAAGGGAGTCAATGTCGAACACTTGAGAAATACATTGATCAGGAGACATTGATGTATTCCCATCTGTCAATGGAAAGAGGGCCTGCCACTAATGACTACAAGCCTTAAGGTACTCATAAAACTCTAGGTCCCATATCCAAAATAAATGAGCTGAAGTCGATGGAAAGAGACCCGATGAAAGGAGAGCATTGAGGCATTTGTCATCAGTCAGCACGAGGAACAAAGTAGGAGCTTCATGATTTGGTGGAGATCGGAAAAAGAACATGTTCACGAACCAATGACCCTGGGCGTCATTCACGTGTGCCAAATGAAAGTGGTACACGAAAAGGACCCTCTGAATAACAGCCAATGATGAAAAATTGCTGACAAAGTCGAGGAAACCACCAATAGGGCTAATGGCATCCAAGACACTGCATGAATCCCAAAGTGTGAATAGATGTCTTGCCTTTGAACACAAGGGAAACCACCCATTCAACGACCAATGATTAAATTTTGATTGTTGGGTTCAAGGTGACCTACCAATGATGAAAGTAGGACCAGGGTGCATGATAAGACCAAAGTATCATGTGATTATGAGACAAACTAAGGGTATGGCAGACATGCAAAGTCAAGATTTCTAAGGAGTGGCCGACACAGGTTGATAGACTTCCTTTGAACAAGAGAATGAGAAATATGGTGGAATCTGACAACATGGAATCAATGATGTGACAATTAGATGCAGGAGGCATCCATAATGTTCTCTGTAGGGACTGGAAGAGTAACTAGTCAGTAGAGAAACTTTTGTAGCAATATCAGCTTCCTAAGGCCATGCTAAACCCAAAATTATGATGACACAAGGACTCAATAACTTTGTGCTCTGTTCAAAGGTGACATGATTGCTTCCAATTACAATATAGTACTCCCTTCCCGCCGTCTTTTTTTTTTTTTCATAACAAATGAATGCTATGATATAGAGGAGGGAAAGAGTGTCGCATGTAAGCAAAACTAGTTCTAGCAATGGAATGTACCTATGCTTAATGCAAGGGAATGCATGCAGGAGATGGAAACTTGGGCTAATGTTCCCTCCAGGGTATAGGGTGTCAAATTGCGAAGGATATAAACAAGGCTCTGCTTGGTTGAGGATGCAAAACTGCTTAGGCAACAATTTATAACACAAAGTGAGAACTGGCTAAAGATTCAATACTGTAAGCGAGGGCATGAGATGCAATCACAAATTAATGGCAAAAAATGTCCTTTTTTATATCTTTTAGTCTAGTTGGTTTGAAAAAGGGATAAACTTGTGCCAAATAGATGTCTTTTCAAATCCAATTTATGAGTGTGAAAAAGACAAGTTCACTTGGCAATCTTTTCAATTTTTGGTAGCGAGTCGGAAAAGAGATTATATAAGACTCATGACCTTTCAAATCGAAATTTAAAGAGCATGAAAGGGAAAAATCACTCGGTGATCTTTTCAATTTTTAGATGAGTCGGAAAAGAGCTTAACTGAGACTTGTTAGGGAGATTCTAGGAGGCAAGCCATGGGGGAGGCCAACGCTCCCGTGTGGACCTTCTGTGGAATGGCAGTATCTTATGAAGAACTGACACAATCTTAGGAATACCTGAAGCTTTCCAAGTCGAGGAGGGAAAAGTGCTGACAGAGGTTATTGTCTCTGTGTTATATTAGATAATGTCTCTTCCTAGAAAAGACATAGGCAGAGGCATTGGATACCCCACAAGGCCATCTCAATCAAAGGGAACCTCGTCAAGACTTGGATGGAGAGAACTCAGGAAGAGTAAAACTCTCTCTTGTTCAGAAGGTGAAGTGATAGAAATGATAAGGACATGGAAAAGAAGGTATAGAACCAGAACCAAAAGAGCGAGATCGACCAAAAATATCATTGGCATGATCGCTTCCTTAGACTTGTCACTCTCCAAGAGAAGAGTGGGATCAATTGGATATTTCATTGATATGACCACTTCCTCAACCATTGGTTGAATAGGATGCGATACAATAAGGTCAAGAGGTGCACCACCCCAAAAAACAAGAGTGTTGTTGGCCAATGATTGCATCGACACGACCGTTGGTTGAACAATATGTGAGACAAAAAGGTCAAACGATGCATCACCCCTAAACATAGGAGAGGTGTTGGTCGAATATTGTATCAACATGATCACAGGTTGAACAGGATGTGAGACAACAAGGTCAAGAGATGCATCACCCCCGAACATAGGAGAGGTGTCGATCGAAGATTGCATCGACACGACCACAAGTTGAATGGGATCTGAGACAACAAGGTCAAAGGACGCATCAAACCCTAAAGGGAAAGGGGTGTCGGCCGAAGATTGTATCGGCATGACTGTTGTATCAACCAAAGAAGGAACAGAGTGTTGTGAAACCATATATGCCTCAGAACCTAAAGGGCCCTTAGGTGAGCCCCACGTTTCTGGTATCCCAGCAGTAACATAACACAAACGAGTAAGGTGACTTACTTCACAAGTCCTACAAAGAAATCTAGGCTTACGTCTGAGACGTCTAGGCTTCTCAATCATATGAATTCCCCCAACATAACTTGCAGGGCTGGTGACATGCTCCAAGCATGACTTGCAGAGGCTAGTAGAAAATCTCCAACATGACTAGCAGAGGTTGGTGATGAATCCCCTACATGACTAGCAGAGGTTGGTGATGTATGTGCAGTGTGACTAACAATGAATAAACATATGCCCCCAGCATGACTTGCAGCAGTTGGTTGCAGGTCTTCAACATGACCTGTAGAGGTTGTCAACCAATCTGCAACATGACTAGCAAAGGTTGGTGATATAATGCTAGCATGACATGCAATGACTGAACTTGTGCCCCTATCATGACTTGCAGCGACTGGTTGCAGATCTTCAACATGACTTGCAGAGGTTGTCGACCAATCTCCAACATGACTAGTAGATTCTAGTGATGTAATGCCAGTATGACGCGTAGTGACTGGACTTGTGGCAGTAGTGAATTGTGTCATTTGAGGAAAGGTCCGAGGAAAGATTGGTTTTGAGAAATTTCATGCCAGAAAGAATCCTAGTTTACACCCTATCCCTATCTAGAAGGATAGTATCCTCCTCCATACTAATTCATAAAGGGTTTTAAGGGAATTGACACCGAGGAAGCCTATTGCGAAGATAAAGCAACATGACAAGGGTCACTCACGTGAGGATATATGTTGCCCCTATATGAAGAAACTTCGTGAAGGGGGTTGCCCATATTAGAATAATAAATTCCCCCAGATGAAACACCAGAGGACAGATGGAGGTCAACCATGGGAAAAGTGTTCTTAGCAACCGACATGGCGGAAGAAGGATAAGTGGATGAAGTGTAATAAGTAGAATGATTGCATATTTGGGCACTTACTTCTCGCATAGTGGATTCATAAGAAGGAATATTCCAACCTCCTACCATGAGAGGTGTTTGGAGGATATGACTCCCACCAAACAAAGAGGGATAATAAGGGGGCATCATAACCCTAGACCCAAAACTAGTATTCGCATAAGGAGGTGAGACAAAGGATGGAAAGTGTGAAGACATATATGACATACCATGAGAAAAATGATTAGAGACCCAAGGCATTGACTGAGTACCATAATTTTGCATACCATTATAGAAAGTGGATGGATTTTCCCCCATGAACATCATGGGGGGGGAGCAGTAAAGGAGAGAGAAAAAGGAACTCCACTATCCATGATAACAAAGACTCAACATGAAATCCTATGGTCAACTAATAATCAAAGAGCACACCAAAAAGTCAAACAACCAATATGCATGCAAATGGGCTAAAGTGGCTGAGTGGCCTCCTTCTCTAAAGAAGGTATGTCTCGTCCAACAGAGACCTGAGACTCCTTGGTGAAGTTTGGGGGTAATAGAATCAGTTATAGGGGCCCTCATGGGCTTAACAACCAGTCGATCAGATCCCCCAAGAGAGGTAATCCTCCATAAAGGTTGTGTGTTGTCCGACCCCTATCTGACCCAGGGTACAAGCAGACTAACCCCTGTAAGTAACCTATGAGATACCTAAGTCAAGAAATTGATAAACCACTATATAACTGATGCACAGGCGAGCAGTCATAAGTCTGGATCACCGTATGGGTAGGGTAGCAAAGCTTGAAACCTTGAAAGCACCGCCTCTCATAGAGGTATGGGTACTAGCAAGATCCCAAAATATGAATAAATCCACAGAAATATCTATGACACTAGGTGAGTATCCAGGGGTTATCCCTTCAACTAACTTCGCACAACCTCGTGATTAAATTTGGTGTGAGTGGAGCCTCCTGATATTACCAGTTATACAATGGACTTCTTGACTCCTTGTCTCAGACACATATGTTGATTTAATTGCCTTGGAGACGTTTACTCACAAAATCCTATTCCAAGGCACTAAATCCTAGGCTGGTTTGTGCACCCTAAAAATAAAATCGTGACTAATCAATTTTAGTTTAAAGCATAAATTTTATTGGCTATGATTACTCAAAAAGGTATGGAAGCGAAACTCGTGATGTTATGACTTTGCAAGAAAATGAATATGAATATAATGCAAAGTATATCTTTAACTTTTCAATGAATGATATGCTAATAAGAACAGTGAAGTCTTCAATTTCAACTCTACAATTTAGAAGTAAAATGTAATCTTTCACTGAATGTGCTAAGCTAATGATAAAGATTCCAAGACGAAAATGCCAACTAATGAAAAATGCCTATTTTTGTGAATTTTCAATATACTAAAAATAAAATGAACAGATTGATGAGAAACCTAATATATAAATTATATTGTGTATAAAATAAATAACTTGAGAAGAATACCAAGCAGTCACGAAAACAGTCTAGAGAACAAGGAAAAATAAAAAATGGAAAACAAAGATAAAGACTCCTCCCAAAAATTCAACTCCAAACAGGTTTCCTGTCATCCCAGATGATCTCAACAGACACTAAAGATACCTAAGAAGGCTCAACAATCTTCAAATCCTACCCAACAGTCACTAAACCAAGAAAACAAGCCAGGGGAAGTGGTATATGCAACTATTCAGGAGAATAGAGCGTATATACGCTTCTTGCAGTGAGACAACATGCGTGTATATGCGACCGTCAAGGAAAAAAGGGTGTATATGCTTTAAAACAAGGCCAAGCAAGGGAAAAAGGCTGAAAACTCAGACCCAGAGTGAACATGACATGTCAAGCAGTGATACGACAAGAAACACAAAGGAAAAACAACAATGTAAGAAGAAAAAGTACTTCAACCCTTAGAAGGAAGATCTCTCCCCAGTGGAGTCACCATTTGTGTTACAAGGGAAAAAATCTTTATTGCCAAGGGTAAATCACAAAAGACAGGTATGAATGCAGAAATCAACTCAATTCCAACATATTCTATATAGACTAATGTGCAATATAAGAAAGAGGCCTACCTCGATACAACGTTTGATGATGTTCCACCGTTGAGCACTTTGACCCAAAGTTTATACCTGCAAAAAGTTCTCAACAAACAAGAAGAGAAAGTACATAGTGATGATTATAAAAGGGGTTAGCACATAAGATAGCATAATTCATTAATAAACATTACAAACATGCCCATGGATAATAATCATATATTTGTGAGATACCAATAGGATGGGAAAGGAGTATTTCTATTAATAATTGATCAACAGAAGTGACAAGATTACAGAATTTCGTGTCGGCATGGTTCAAAACCAAGAAACCAAGTTCCTTCCAACTGGGTCTTCACCACTTCAATCCTCCACCAAAGGCAAGCTCATAGGAAAGAGGCAATGAGGTCCTCTCATCAATAGGGAAATATCTTGGGGGTTGAACACTGTGTTCAGACTTGAGGGACAAAGGCATGCAGACTCAATATGAAGTAGTTTCTCCAGAGTAACTTTGCTCTCAAATTTGAATGCTTTCTATTCTTTTCCATAGCTTGAAATTGTGCTCTTATATCCTTCGGAATGAAACTGAAGGGCCAATTCATAACGTTTCTAGTATATGGAAGGCCAAGGATCAAATATCTTATGTCATGACATGGAAACCCGATCGCATTTTGTATTTTTTGGCACAAATCCTGATATAAGTGAGCTGTAGTGGAGCAGAAAGCATATACGCATCTTGTATAACATATAGGGAGAGTATATGTGGAAAAATGTATATTTTTAGCTCTGGATTCATCAAAAATGGATGATAAGTCTACATAGGGAAATGGAAAAAGGCCCTCTATGCAAGATAGCAATGGTGAGGCAAATCTTTCTATAACATGAACGTCATCAAACATATGGACGAGGTAGGTCTGTTATATTGTCTTGCTAGATTATTTATTTATGTAGAATACTTGAAAATATATTTGATTTCTAGAGTCATTTTCATTTGTTGTGGTTCACCCTAGCCATAGAGAGATTTTCCTTGTAACAGAATTGGCGACCATACTGGGGAGTGAATCTTGTTTCTTAGGGTTTGAAGTACTTTTCTCCTTAGATTTCTCTCGTTTCTATTGTGGTTCTTGTTGTATCATTGCTTGACAACTCATGCTCACTCCAGGTCTGAGTTTTTATCCTTTATCCCTTTCCTATCATTGTTTTAAAGAATATACATGCCTTTTTCCATGATAGTCGCATACATACGTTGTCTATCTCACTGCAAGCTTTGTATATACGCTTTGTTTTCCCAAACAGTCACGTACATCAATTTTCCTTGCGTTTTTTTCTGGTATGGTGTTTGCTAGGTGGGATTTGATGCTTGTTGAGTCTTATTGGGTCTCTATAGTGCCTGTTAAGTGCTTGTGGGATGACAGGAAACCCTCTTTTTGTTGAATTTATGGGTGTAGTATTTCTCTTCATCTTTTCATTTTTATTGTCCTTGCACATTGGGCTGGGTGCTTTGTTGCTTGATATCCTACTTGAGTTATCTCTTTTTTATACATAGTAGGTCTATATATCAAGTTATTTTTCGGCCCATGCATTTTCAGTTTTGATATATTGAAAATACAAAAACAATAGGCATTTTTCATTGCTTGTAATTTTTGTCTTTTGAAGTCATTATCATTACCTTAATGGATATAGTGAAATATTTCATTTTACTTCAGAATTGCAAAGTTGAATTTGAAAATTGCATTGTTTTTTAGAAGCATATCATTCATTCAAAGTTAAAGTTAGGACTGTGCATTATTTTCATATTTACTTTTCTTGCAGAGTCTTAACGCCATGAGTTTCACTACCATACCTTTTTGAGTAACCACAACCATTAAAATCAACGCTATAATTTAAAATTAATTAGCCACTATTTTACTTTCTCGGGTGCACAAACTAGCCTAGGATTCA